>JAHBCN010001755.1:0-108387 GCA_019359885.1 Listronotus oregonensis | reverse complement strand
AGTTCATTTTCCGGACTTTTAACGTAAATATCTAATAAATACACACAAAAAAAAACAGTTTTTATTAAATCCCGAACAGCTTTGATTACATTTTTTTTTTTAAATCTAAATTAAGGTTTTTTTTTTAAAATATATGCGTTTCCGATATTATTTAAAATAAAACATTATTTAATAAATTATTAATTTTAAATTATTCACTAAAGTTATTCAAAAAATTATTTTTGTAAAAGCAATAATTGGATTTTTTTTTCTCCTAAAAACAAATATTATTTTGCTTTTCCCAATTTTTTTGTAAAATAAATTTTTATGATATTTTATTATTTTTTCTTACCAATCAATTAAATAATAATTTTTAATAAAGGTCTGGATTTGAAGGTCTTACTGAATATAACTTAATCCATGCCTGCATAATACGCCAGCACGTTTGCACAATGGTAAGAATCTAATTGGACGTTTTAGATGTGCTGCCCGATCGAAACTTTCTATCGTAATTTTCATACCTATTTTTAAATATTCTTTATCGGTCTATGATGACGATAATGATAATCAACCCGTTTTAATTCAGAAATTTTTAAAAGACAAGCTGTCTATGTGGCATTATTTATTGACTTTTCTCGATTATTTGGTTATCCAAATATTCAACTTTAATCTTCTTTTTACTTTAAATTGTTTGACCGATTTTTTACGGATCAACAACGGCTGTCAGATATTCGAAATTTCAATACTAGGCTTGCTAAATACATTCTGGTTGTTTAGAATTTTTACAGCTATTTTTGAAGTTTTGAAGAATTTTTGCTTCCGATCATTGCGTGGGGTATTGCTTTGACGATGTATGTTTGGCAACTTCGGCCTCGACGTTTCCCCTCGTTGCATATGTTCTTTGGGTTCTTTAACCTTAATTTGGTTTGGGATATAAAAGCCGTTTTAATATTATAGGTGTATTTGTTCGCAATTTTGCGGATTTTCGAAGTTTCCTTAATATATCTCGTTGAGTCTTACTTAAGTTGGAGTTTTTTGTCTTGTTTTGATTTTGGTCGATTGTCTTAATCAGTACAAGCAGATGCAAACTATAATTTGCGACTGTGAATGGTATACATAGCGTTACGTTACCGAGTTTGTTAAATTGAATAGGGAGAAACGTGTACAAGTCTTGCTCCGCCTGCTAAAAAAGTAAAAAATATTTATTATAATTGAACATTAGTTGGTAAATTGGCAATCGCCTTGTCTAAAGCTGCCGTGAATGCATCATCTCTATGTTTCGGTGCTTGGACAGCGTTGGCGAAACGGGGAAATAAATGGGTTTAAACATCTAAAATCCCAGCACTCACGGTACCTAGTACTTGGGCTCCCTATAAGCTTTCTTGGGTAATTTGCTGGAAAAACTGCACAGTTTTTTAAATACTATAATTGAATTTATTAACAGATTTTTCACAGGTATGAAATCTCCTTCTGGTAAGGGTCATCGACTGACCATATAGGTATTATGTCTGAATTTTCGAATGGCAGTCTCAACGTCTTTGAATCCAGGAGACTGTCTGACGATATACGTGGAGGTTTTTGAAAAATGGTTTATTCTATTGGTGCATGTGGAGCATGGTTAGGTAATCCTTATAGATAATGCGCTGTATCACAGTCGGAAAATGCAAAAATATCAACTTCTGTTTGGCAAAAAGCTAACTAATAGCTCGTCAAAACAAAAAACAATATAAGATTTCATAAAAATTTGTAGCTGATTAGAGTTGCTTGATGTTTTACATGTACATAAACTCAGTATAGTCAATATGTTGTCGAATAAAATGGCGCATAATGTGGGGTATTAATTTGTTGCGATTACCTCTTTACTATTAAGAGCTAAATTCTATAAAACTTATAGGAGCACAAATAAAAGATGACGTTGCAAAAAAAAAATATTTTAAAATGAATGACGGTTAAATTTTTTTAAAAAAGCTATTGCTGGCATAATAACAGATAACACGTGGAAGTATATTATACATTTAAAAAACAAGAACAAAAAATTGGAACTCTAATACTGGCGCCGAATAACCGTTAAGCTTATCACTTCTGGTACCGAACTTTGTGACGATTCTAGATTAAATTCTAATGAAACCTGGGATAATTTTTTTCTAAAGTTAGTGACCACCTAGTACTATTTTATAAAGTGTTATTTTGCTGCTAACTTCAATTTAGTAATTATACAGATTTTTTTTAAATTGTTGATTTTTTTCCTTTATCCTCCTTAGCTCACCTTAAAACCAAAAATCGGCTTGTACGTTTATGTTGTACTGTAGTAACAAAAATCGAGACGCATGGCAGTGGCACAAGTCCAAGATCCGTAAACAGCGGTAAAAGTTTGTGTATATTTACCAAAATTGGGTTTCTAAGGTTTTTTCCGCTTCTTGATTGTTTACCATCGGTTAATGAAAAATTTTATTAAATTAAATAATATTTTAATTATTTAAAAAAATTATAATTATATATTATTTTTTAAAATTATTTTTCATAAAACTGACATGACAATGAAACTGACTATTTTAGTCTCAGTCAGGTATTGGAAAGGAACATAGTCCTAATATTACATTAGATTTTTGGTAAAATAAAAGTATTTTAAATCGACATAAAACATTCGATAGTTGATCTCATTACTAACACGTAGGCGCTAGCAAGATTTATAACGGCGTTAAGGTCTATCTGACGCGCTCTTTGTTCGGTAGTAGTGTTAGGAGGTTAAGCTTGAAATATGAGTTTTACTGAAAATATAATGTATTTTATAGGTATATGTAGGTAAAGACGCAGGAGGCGTTGGATTTAACAAAACCAGTATTTCCTTAAAGTAATATCTCCTTATTTGACTGATATAATGCCCAGGCTTTAATTTATTGGGTAAACATATGTTTCTGTAATCTAGTGTTAATTACTCGAAAAGTTTAATGGCGATGTTTACTAATTTCAGACAAGCATATTATTTTTGATTTATGCGTCTCCTTGTAAGTAATTAATCTAATTTCATCAATTGATTTTTTAAGTTTTATATATATATATATATATATATATATATATATATATATATATATATATATATATATATATATATATATATATATATATATATATATATATATATATATATATTATATATATATATATATATATATATATATATATATATATATATATATATATATATATATATATATATATATATATATATATATATATATATATATATATATATATATATATATATATATATATATATATATATATATATATATATATATATATATATATATATATATATATATGTATATTATGTATATTACAATTAATAAAATTTTTTATAATAAAATTTTATTTTATTTTTATATATTATTATTATTTATAAATTATGAGGTAATTCACCTTGATATATTCTATGAAAGTTTCTCAGAACTCTTATTGAAAAAAATAATAATTACGTAGTTAGAGGTATGTTTTTTGCTAATCGCATTAAAATAACAAGGTTTCGATTTTTAAATAACAGACACATGCCCACCTAGATGGTATTTCTTAACATCATTTAAATTTTTTACTTTACTTTTACAATTAATATGCTTGAATTGGGATTAGCCTGTTAGATGGCGCCAGAGTCATTTTAATCTCTTCTTGCTTTTATAAAAGATTGTTTTATAGACTTGGAGAGCCTTCGTCAGTCGTGTCTTGGCTTACAGCGAAGGTGATCATCCCCAACAAGGGTAAAACATGTTGCAGACTTGGCCACACCCGGGTTTTCCATACCCTCACTACATTTAATTTTAATTATAAATATTATTTTTATATATATATATATATATATATATATATATATATATATATTTTTATATATATAATATATATATATATATATATATATATATATATATATATATATATATATATATATATATATATATATATTATATTAAATGTAATAAAACTTTTTTTCTATAGATACCGGAATTTTATTCTTTTTCTGTGGAGGCTGGACATTAGGTGTATGGTATTTATACAGATCTATCGAAGGTATTTAACAGCCTTGTTATGGATTGCTACTCAGGAAATTTCCTACGAGGAACTATAATGTAGTAAATAAAGTCATTTTTGAGGAATCATTGTGTATGCTGATTTAGGTGATGCAAGCTCAACTTGGAAATCTAATCTGAAAAAACTTGTCTTGTTGTGTAGGACAACTTATTAAATTGAATGCAAGAAAGTGTACACCATAAGAAGAGTTTGGCCAACATTCCCCAAAACAAAATTCTTTGACATTTGTCTTTCAGCATTTTGTCTTTGGTAACTAAATTAAAAGGACTGTGTGGTCCTTGTGTTTCATCAGTTGGGTATTAACAAGAAAAAACCTATTAAGCTAGGCTATCTGTACCCGAATACATTATAATTTAAATCATCTTGTTACAATGTCTACACAAACATTTACAACGAATATGTAGATGGTCACGCTTCTAGTTTTTACCAAATTAATAGTGGGCTACCTCAGATCTCAGTATTAACACGATAGCTTTTTTGCAAAATTTTTTTGTCTTCTTTGCAATTAGAGCAATTCATAGTTCTTCTGTTCATAGCAGATTTCATTCTAATATTTTGTTTCTTATGCCCGTTCTAAATTCCGATTTAAAAAACAAGTGCAGGGTAATAAGAAATCTACTTTACAGAACCAATAATTAATTTAAAATTGGAGCCCCAAAAAATAGTTTATTATATTGCCTCTAAAACACAATCCTGTTTTCTGACGCGAAAAAAGTCTTCAGTACTTGTTTGTTACTTATGAATGCTCAAGTTACCAAGTTCTGCGGAACAAAATTATTTGTTCTTGTTGGGTTACCTTTTATTATATTGGTACCCACAACAGCTTTGAAAAAGCTCGGATCTCTTATTTCCACCGGAAAGTATTTCTTCTTTTTTTTAATTTGCATACCTTGTATTAGTGAACAACCGATTCGACTTTTTTGCCGATACCGATATTTTCGACACCGATACCGATATTATATCGGTTTTACTTGCAGATAAGCAGACGTTTGCTATAAGAAATGATGACTTCAGTGACTTAAGTGTAAAAGAAATTGATAATTTTAGCAGCGATGATGAAGCGTTACTATTAGCTATCATTGCTTGAAAGGAAAAGTTTTCAACAGAATGAATAAACAAGATGCACATATTTCATTCTGGAAGTCTTACGACGACATTGTAGGCGGTCCATTCCAGAATATCTTTGCAAAACCTGGGCTTAAAGTAGGGCTGAAAAAAGAGTTTAGTAGTTTATTACCTGTCTAGTCCTGTAATTCCAAGAACAGAATCGCCTACTGAATGGTGACAGTGTAGTAAAAAAGATCTTTTTATGTTGTATGCCAAAGCAAAAATAAAGGAAATAGGCTAATTCTAACAACGCCGAGAGTTTGATATTTTTACATCACAATTTAAAAAATAATTATTATAATTATTGAAATTTAGGCTTTTAAAGATGTTTAAATTCTTATTTAAAATTTTGTTCTAAAATGTTTTTTGGTGACAACTTTCGTGGCGAGTTTCGTGGTGTTTGCGTTTGTTAAAAGTTGAAGTGTTATTTCTTTTATATAATAAATTTATATTTAAATATTAAAAATATATGAATACAATAAATTAGCTTTGCTTTGTTTAAAATTAAAAAAAAATATCGACAATATTGTGCCGATAACCGATACCGATATACCGATACTTATATGGGTATCAGTCGAACACTACTTTGAATGTATTCCAAATTAGACTCTGCTTGGATAAGTGTTCCCATGTCTGGGTAATGGCATCTTCCACAACGCTTTCCATTTCTAATTCCATTAGAAGAAAAGCTCATTTCGCCTTATTAATGACCCCATTATTACAAGGAAGCTTTCTTTTCTTGTCCACGGATGAGCTGTGGATGGTCCTGTTGCTCTTTTGTAAATATTTTTACAGTCCGAGAAATTAATCAATTGTAACACAAAGTGCTACTTTTATGCATCCCTTTACATTCCAATTGGGAGGATCCGGACCTTCCTTTATTTGTTTTTATACCAGAGTGTCGAGGCTGTGGAACCTTTTTTATGTAGAGGTCTTCTTTCTTTGCTTAAGACACTCAAGGTACTATATATAGATGTTAGTATGTATTTTAACTGGAAGTTCCGCTTCTATATCACTTTTTTATTAACTGGCTGATCACGTAACACAACTGGTTTAAAATTAAAATTAATTAGGTTTTGCTAAAGTTAATAAAAGCGTTCCATATAATAATAAATCAAATAAACCTGAATCCATCTCTGTTGCAAGGAAAAACAAGCAGGAAAATAACGTGGCGTGCAGAGGCTGGGTACTAAACGTCACTCGTCAAATTAAGATTTCTTTTTAAAAATAACGACCCGTTGCACTCTCTGCCAACAGATGCACGTCAAAACGTACACGCATACACCCGGGCATTGCAGTTTAATTGAATATACGGGACGTGTTCCGCTGTGATTTCTACATCAAAAATGGATATTGATAAATGTTGAAAAAATATCTTTTTTCATATATTTTTCAATGGATATCTGTCGACTGAACATCGGCAAGTACATTTTAATTGGAAAATTTACGCCTGTTATTTTTACCCATTTAGATGCTTACATTTTGACATGTTACTATGAAAATAACCTATTTTTTGAAATCACCTATCTAGCTGTAAGACTAATAAGTGAAAGTCTTCCCGAGTTTATTACCTTCAAGGAACTTGACACTCCACAGCTAACTTTCATTGTGTTATTATAATGCGTAAAAATAAACATTAATTTTGTATATTTTATTATTTAATTCTTTTTGTACTTTTTTCTTGTTTCTTTTTCTTTTTTTTTCTCAGCCTTTACTAATTCACTCCTGGACATAGGCCTCTCCAATATTCTCCCATGTTTCCCTGTCCTGTGCCAATCTTATCCATCCTTTGCCAGCAATCTCTCCTATATCATCAGCCATCGTCGTTGAGGTCTGCCAACGCTCCTTTTAGTTTGTCTTGGTCTCCAACTTACGACTCTTGCTGCCCATCTTTCTACATCCTGCCTGGCAACGTGTCCACCCCATTGCCATTTTAATTGTGCAGATCTCTTTAAAACATTCGTTATTCCTCTTCTTCGTCTTATTTCTACGTTTGTTATTTTATCCTTAAGACACACTCCAAGCATTGCTCTTTCCATTGCCCTTTAGTTTACCCTCAGTTGTTCAGCGTGTTTTTGTGTGAGTGCCATCGTTTCTAGACCATAGGTTGTCACCGGGAGAACGCAGCTTTCATATACTTTTCTTTTTAGGTTTATAGGAATTTCTTTGTTTTTCATAATATGTTGCAATTTACCCAAAGCTGCCCATGTCAGAGCAATTCTTCTTTTAATTTCTGCTGAATGATTTTCTTTTCCCAGCTTGATAGTATGTCCCAAATACACATACTCCCGATTCCTTCTGTGAGAGTTCCCCGATCGTTGCTAAGGATTTTTGTTTTACTATAGTTCATATTGAGGCCGATTTTTCGCGAAGAGTCATTCGGTTCTGTTAGCATTTTCTGGAGTTCATTTAGATTGCTGCTAATAAGAACAATGTCATCGGCAAATCTGAGGTGGCTTAGATATCTTCTATCAATATTTATTCCAACCCTGTCCCACTGCAGCTCTTTAAAGACATCTTCCAACGCCAGTGTGAAAAGTTTGGGTGATATCGTATCTCCCTGACGTACACCTCTCTCTAACTTGATATATTTTCTTTTAGAGTCTTCATCTATCAGGACATTCATCGAGGCGTCACCATATATATCTTTGATGATCATAGAGTATCTATAGTCTATTCTTGCATTTTTTAAAGCGTCTAAGAGGGCCCACTTCTCTATCGTATCAAAAGCCTTATGATAGTCCACAAACGCTAGGTGTAGTGGTACATAATACTCCGTTGCTTTCTCTATGAGTGTTCGAATTGTTTGGAGATGGTCTATTGTACTAAACTTTTTTCGGAATCCTGCCTCTTCATTTGGTTGGTACGAGTCTAATATTTGTGTTAATCTGTAGGTTATTATTAGGGAAAGGTGGGATAATAAGCTTATAGGCCGATAATTTTCTACATTTGATATATCTCCCTTTTTAATTATCAGAATAACTTCTGCCTTTTTCCAGTTGTTCGGGATTTTTCCTTCTATCAGACATTGATTTAAGAGAGTTCTGAGGGCGGTTTTAAAGGTTTTGCATTTTTCGCTTGTAATGCGGGCTTCACCTGGAGCCTTATTATTCTTCATTTTTTCCATTGCATATTGGACTTCATGTGTTATTATCTCTGGAAGTTCCTCCGATCCCACATTTATAGTCCTTCCTGTTCGAATAGGATGTTCCGGCACTGTCAAGGAATACAGTTTTTTTAATTAGTGTATAGCTCGTGCTATATCCTATTCTTGTTTCTAGTAGTAAAAAATTATTAAACGTGTTAAGAATTATAATTATTTAGGATTATTATTTAAACCTTGTCTTACAGGTTAAAAAAATACTACTAAAACTGCTTATGATATACCAAAATATGCCTTCCATTATCTACAATGCGGCTTGTATTTTTCTTTCTTTTTTTTGGGTTTGTCTCCAGGGTGAAGTCGATTCATATTTGTTATTAATAAAATAACCTTATCTTTACTAAGAAGGTTTAATTTATTAAGGGAACCAAAGCGTTTCGGTTAAACAACTATTATCAAGGGTCAGTTTGATATCTAAAAATAATTATAAGGTTTAAAACCTATAAATAAGTGGAAATATAAAACTAAACCTACATTACTATGGCTTTTCTAAATTATCATGATCAACAGTAGGGATGTGTGGCAACCTTCTAGATACATAAAATTGACTTATCTAAATAATATTTTACTTAAAATTGGTAAGGTTTTGAAAAACATTTTAGAAAATGAACGTATAGTTTATAGTTCTGCATTAAACTTAAAACATATTTTATCCCATACTAAAGATAAAGTAGAACCATTTAAAAAAATAAATTTGGGAAAAACAGGGAGAACTATTAAAACAAGAATACAAGAACATCCAAATTCACAAAAATCTCCTAACGATAATAGATCAGCCTTTGGAGTCCAATTAAAAGAATCGAAACATAATTTCAATAGTAGAGATAACTTTAAATGCTATATAATATTTCAAATAGCAATAAATAAGATGCTCTAGAGAACATGGAAATAGCAAAGTTAGCTATATCTAGAGGCGTTACTAGCGTAAATAAACCCATTGGTAGACAACATCTAGAGGCAGCACATGTAGTTAGGTTATTTAGGTGACTTAAATTTTATGGGATTCCCATTAAAGTATTTTTATAAAAATATTTTATTTGTTCATTTTACGGATATGTAGAAACTGACTGATTAGGAACTTTAATGTTTTTTATTTACTGATTTAATTATTGTTAGTGTTTAATTAGTAATATTAAATTTGGTTACATAATTATATTTTTTCTTACTTTATTAACGTGTTTAAATTTTATTCTACTAGAGCATAGGGAAATTAACATATTTTGCATAAAAACAACGATTAATAAATTAAAGTGTCACCGATGTAAATTCATTAACGTCCGATAATATTTCCCTTTTCTCTAGAACCATAAAGTTGTGTAATATGTATAAAATATTATCTACTTTTTTAATTATTTAAACCAAATTTTATTTAGGCATAAGGAAATTAAAATATTTGGCTTCAAAACCGCGGCGCGATTACTGAATAAAGATACCTCGATACCATTTAGTGTTTTTTTGACGATTATTTTACAAGAATGTAAGAAATCTAACATTTTTTTAAACGACTGACAACGATATGCGTTTAAAATGGAAAAAGATTCCTAATATATCCAGTTCCCGAATAACAATATCTGGATTGTAAATGTGTTCTATAATGTTGTAGCGGATTTATTTTACAAAAAATCCTCGTTGGCAACTTGCTAAGGTAGCACCGCTTTGGTCCTTGTTCCGGGATAAAAATCCTGTGCGTACACAGAATTGATTGACCCTTACGAACTCGCATATCGCCAAAACAACATAAAAAAATGCTTAAAGATTTCTTGACAATCAAAAAACCTGTCAACGCTTTAGCGACAAATTTAACACAGTTTTTAGGATAAAATAATAAAAAAAAACTAAAACTCAAACAATAATTAAAATAAAATTATTTAAATTTTGTTTCATTAATTATTCAATATATTTTGTAAGGTTTTTTTATATTAATGACGTAATCATGTAGTAGACTTGCCACCGAAACGTTGATAGTTATTTAAATTGTTAAAAGTTTCTTGTTGTATTTTTATTTTGCTTCTGGTGATCTGCCGGTTAATAAGGGTCAATCGATTCTGTGTACGCATAGAATCTGTACTCCGGGACAAGGACCAAAGCGATCCCATCTTAGCGAGTACCTAACGAAGATTGTGCCCTTATGAATAGAGCACTGACGATTGGCAACACATCAAAAACACTGCAACAAGAAATTAACATCAAAAAAGATCTTTTATTAAATGGATATTATATAAAACTAGTAGACCTAGTATTAGAACAGCGTAGAAATAAAACAAATCTTAAAAGGAATAAAGAACGACAACCTATGCTCACCATCCCATATCATGGCTATTTCCAAAAATATAAGAAAAATTGAAAACAACCATTAAATCGACACAGTGAAGCTAGTGAATCTTAAAGAAGCTTATTGACAAAAACTTAACCAGAAAGCCTTAGGGATCAGAAGATGTGTATTTATGTAATTTCATGCGAATGTAGTACGTGGTAACTTATATGTAGGCGAACCTTAAAGACGAATGGAAGTACGCATTAAAGAACACCGGACATATACAATTAGAGGAGAAACGAAAAATTCTGGTCACGCTTAAACCCCAGGACATTAGATGAGGAGGTCAGATACCAAAATGATACACCGAGGCAGTATGGAAAGAAAAAAGTGAAGGAAGCAACAGTCATCAACCAACACCCTGGATGCTTTAGCAAATCTTCTTTAGATATTATAAATTTTTGAAAACCACTTCTAACTAAATGTATTCTTAGTCTTAGAACTAGATAATTTCATGCGTAGAACGCATTATCGCGTCCATCCCGTGCATACCTCAGAGCACTTAGGTTTTGTATAAATAGCCTTGTAGCCATGTAACTTATTTAGTATTCACCTGAAGACGACTAAAGATACTGACCAGTTTAAACGTTGTATTTGCATACAATAGAAAATTATCTTTCATTTAACCTACGTTCTCGTCTATCACCTTTAAAAGAGCACTAAAAAATTTAGGTTTGCATTTTATCCAACCTCAATTAAATTTAGTACTGTTTAAAGAATAATTACAAGTTTGAATGCAGAGCTTTGTTTGATTACAAATGTGTAGTCTGACAAGCGCGTATTATCAAGCCTGAAACGAACTTTTTGTTAAATAACTTTTAAAATTCTCCTCTTATTTCACTTTGGGTGAGTTTATCTAACAGGAAGAACGTGAAATTGACAGCTGAAAAATTTAAAGCGTAGGTACATTAAGTAGTCTCCGTAATACCATATAATCTGAGAGATGTTTGACTGGTTTCTTGCAAATTAAATAGAACCTCCGGTGACTTCTTGATATACGCATATAGCTCTTTCTGGTTGAGTAATTCCATATACTTAATGTAAATGTCTACTCATTTGATGTCTAGTTAAGAGTAATCCATTTTATCAAATTAAATAAAACATGTCACATCAAGGATAAGTTTGTTTCTTCCGTATTGCTTTAAATCCCTAATTCATTATATACCTAGTGGCAAAGGATATAGAGCACCCAAAAACACTAAAAATTAAATAAATCTAATAAAGTTTCTTTAAAAGTGCTAGACAATGTTATGGTTTCAATAATACTTAAATCTTGGACTTCCATTGTCTTTATTTGTTAATTGATACACAACGTTTCGGTTAGTGATGTATCTCCAACCGTTTTTAAGTGATAACTAAAACTATGCTTAAAAGCTACGACCTTATATACTATCCGTTGTTCACCGAAGCTTGACCGACTTGTCACGGTTTAGCAACGACATCGACAGCCAGATAATCGGAATGTCTACACTAGATTTGCTAAATACATTTTGGTTGTTTGCAATTATTACAGCTTCTTTAATTTTTTTTCCAGTGGGTTTCTTTATGAATAATGTTTGCTTCCGACCATTGTTATACGGTGTTGTTTTGTCCATGCGTGTTCGGCAATCCCTGATTTCGACGTTTCACCTCGTTCCGTATGTTTTTTGTGTTCTTTAACTCTAATTTATAGTGGTCTTTTTGTTTCCCCGATGTATACTTCACCACATTCACAGGGAATTTGGTAGGTACAGTCATTTTTTGAAACACTGTTGCCCGGTCTCGTCTTAGTAAGAATACTTCTCAGAGTGGTTTGGGATTTAAATGCTGTTTTAATATTATACCTATTCGCTTTTCCAAAGTTCCTTTAATATACGGAATAGTCATAAATATTTGGTCCTGTAAATTCTTGTTCAAATTCGAGTTTTTTGTCTTATCTTGATATTTATTGATTGTTTCCTTAATCAATCTCTCACTGTAGCAGTTTTGCTTGAGATCCCTAGTTATATTACTTATTTCGGCTTGCAGAGATTCCTTACTGTTACATAAGGTCACTGCGCTGTTATATAGAGTACGTATGACCCCTTGCTTTGTTTTGTTAGAGTATTTGGAATTCTGGTGTAAATATTGTCCAGTGTGGGTAGGTTTTCTGTATACCGAGGTTTGTATATGTCCATTATTTCGTTTGACTAAAACGTCGAGAAAAGTTAAAGCCGAATTTTGTTTCTTCTTCATTGTGAATTTAATACAGGGTCGAAGACAATGTAGATGTTTTAAGAAACCTTTAAGTTCTTTAAAGAAGCTGTAATATTTGCAAACAACCAAAATGTATTTAGCAAACCTAGTGTAGATATTCCGGATATCTGGCTGCCGTGACAAGCCGGTCAAGCTTCGGTAAACAACGGATAGTATATAAGGTCGTAGCTTTTAAGAATAGTTTTAGTTATCGCTTGAAAACGGTTGGAGATACATCACTAACCGAAACGTTGTGTATCAATTAAGAAATAAAGACAATGGAAGTCCCAGATTTTAGTGTTATTAAATCTAATAATATTTTGTTAACATGTTTGTTATTAAGGAGGAAGTTTTCTCTTTCAACAGTAATTTTTTCGGTACATTAAATAAGTCTTGCTCACAGCTTAAGCCCTGATGTGCCGTGGTTGCCTAAAGTAAAGTTATTCTATTAACACGGAAATTAAAAATTTGAAGATTTGGAAGAGATACGTTTCACAGTTACGAAACTCTGGGAATACAAGAGCCAAAAATAAGATATGAAAATAGAAGGTATTTTAAGCAGAGTCTAATTTGGAATACATGTACTGGGTGAAAACAAGTCGAAAGAAAATTATTTTTTTAATAAATAGTTCAGTAAATGAAGTCCGAAGAAACCCCAAACCTGAAGATTAGGTTGGGCTGTCACATTTTTTTTAATTTGCAGGTATTTATGTGTACATTAATCTCTGAAAATATCATAGATAAAAAAATGTCCGCAAGGGCCTGAAAATGGCCCCTTAAGAGCCCGGAAATCCGTTTTTTCAACTATTTTGGCTATATCTCCCGAAACATAGCACTTACGCAATTCATGTTTAGACGACAATAAAGAGCAGTTCAATTGCTGTAAAAATGATTCCCATCACTTTTGTCAAAAATTTAATAGTCTTTGAGATAACCGGCCATAAACGCGTCGCGTATTTTTTGCACCTGCCCGATGCCCCGCATTTTGAAAGGCGCTCTAAGCTACTTATACTTCCAAAGACGGACAAATTTTTAAATTACTTACCTAAAGATGCATACTTTTTCATGATTCAAAGTTCATATGAAAGAAGGAACCTGAAGCTTAAATAACTTTTCACTGTTTCCTTTTTTTGTTTCTCTAGAATATTAAAAACCCGAGCCAAAATTAGTTTTTGCTCGATATTTTGAGCCTTCTATCAAACAGTTCCTTCTTTTTTTTTAAATAATTTAACCGAATCCTTTTTGGTAATGGGGCTTTGAAAAGTGTTGAATACGTTCCGAAAGACTTAATAAATATTTTTGTGTATTTTTGTAAACAACGTGTTCTTCTTAGGTTCTTTTAGATTTTCGAAGTTTTTAAAAATGCTCGGGTTTATTGCTAATTAAAAAATATTTATTGAATCTTTTGGAATATATTTAAAACCTTCCAAAGCCCCAATATCCAAAAAAATTCGGTGAAATTACTTTTTATAAAAAACATATAAACAGATTGATAGGGGGTCAGAATATCGAGCTAACTAAACTTTGGCTCGAGTTTTTAGTATTCTAAAGAAACAAAAAAAAGGAAACAGTAACAAGATATTATTGCTACACGTTCCTTTTTTTCATGTAAACTTTAAATCATGCAAAAATATGCATTTTAACGTAAGTTATTTAAAAATTAGTCCGTCCGTTTGGAAGTGTAAGTAGCTTAAAGCACCTTTCGAGATACGGGCCAGGTGCAAAAAATACTCGGCGCATTAATGGCCGATTATTGCAAAAACTATCAAATTTTTGACAAAAGTGAAGAGAATCATTTTTGCAGTTAATAAACTGCTCTTCATTTTCGTCGAAACAGGAATTCCGCAAGTGTCATATTTCGGGAGATATCGACCAAATTAGTTGAAAAAACGGATTTTCGGGCTCTCGAGGGCCATTTTCATTCCTTGCGGACATTTTTTTATATATGATATTTTCAGAGGTTATTGTATACATTAATATCTGCAAATTAAAAATTGTGACGGCCCAACCTGATCTTCAGGTTTACACCTTCGTTTACTGTACTATGAAAACATAAATCGCTTTTAAATTGTATATTGTATCATTAAATGGCAATGGTAAATATAATAACATCTCTTATTACTTTTAGTTTAACCGGAATTGGCATGAGTTTAAATTTTTTAAATATAATATCCTGTATATTTTTTAAGATTTAAATTTCATAAGACATTCCTGATACAAAACCTGTATTATATCATATACATGTCCGTTGGTTATTAAGAAAATGGCGATTAAAAATGTCCAAACCATCGCACATTATGCAGCTATACAGGGTAATCAAAAAATGCACGACCAGATTTTAGGAGTAGATTCCTTATTGAAAATTATAAAAAAATAAATGAGTCCGAAAATATATTTTTTCCAAAATAGCGGATTTTAAACTTATTTTAAATAAAATGGGTTATTTTTTGTAATCATGTTAAATACCGTGTAGCCTATTTTTTTAAAACTTTTCAGTGTTATTCCTAGTAATAAGGGCCTTATTTAGGCCTAATTAAATTAAAACTATTACGTCTAGTGGCGTCTCAGGGGTCAGGCGTCTTATTGAAAATATTGGTGAAAAAAATGTTTGCCAATGACTTTTTTGCATTTTTTTAAATTAAGCTATTAAAAATACAACTTTTGTCCCTGATATTTTCCTATTCTTTTTCAAAAAATTAACCTTTATTGCTAGTTTTTGGACCCCAAAGTTAACTTATTCAAGTTTTCTTTGGGATACTCTTACTCATTAAATGGTACTTTATGGTCAGTATACTTAAAATTATTTATATTGATATAAATTTATTAAGAACCTTGCCATCGCAAAGATTTAACAAAATAATACTTTAGAAAAGTATTTCACAAATAAATTAAAAATTTTTAATAAAATAATACTGAAACGTCTACTTTGAAAGAACTTGTTTAAAAACCCAAAATAAAGAAGTGATTTATTTTATTAAAAAATGATCAAATGACGCATCAATATCTTTAATTTAAATAATCACGGTTTTGGCCACAAATTTAGGAAAGCTAAAATTAAATCAAACCATCGCTATTTGCTTTAATCTATAAATTACCATCAAATAACCATTGTCATTTATGACAGAATATTAAAAACTTTTAATATCCTAAGATTTTGAACAAAATTTCTTAAATTAGTTAATTTTGCTTTTATTTCATCTTACAGGGGACTTGCCGACGTAGATTAAATTTTAATTTTGTTTTTGAGGGTTTTCACTGTTCGGACCTGAAGATTCATAGGTCATAGGCTGAGCAGAGTTCAATTTTCCAAAAAATATAAGGCTTACCCAAAAAATACATACTAAACTGAATGCACAAAACTATGCTGAGATGAAATTTTTTTTAATCAGTATTATATTTTATATATATATAAATATATATATATATATTATATAAATATATTAATAATCCCTCTATACCTTCCACATCACCTATTTGATTCTTTATCTGTAATTAGCGTAAAATTATACCAGCATCGCTGATTTATATTACAAACTATTGTCATATATTGACAAAAGTTCTTCCAATAAACCAAACCTTTAACTAAATTTTTCGCCTTTGATGCTTTTTTCTGTCTGGCCTCCTTTTTACCTTCGCAAACCTTTAATTTTCTTTTTACAAACTTTCCTTTCTCTATTTCTTCCTTGGGGTCATTTTCTTCTTTGTATCTTTTTCGCTCTGTTTTCTTTTCAGTAGTAATTTTTCTCAGGATAACTGCTTCTTTTTAGGGGCCATATCATGTGTGTTTGATTGCCCTGTGTAAAATAAAATAAATTTATAAGGGGAGATAATGCGAAGCAATGATACTTTGATAATTCTTCCATTAATAAAACAGACTAGCGTATAAATTTACACAAACGATACATAAAAACAATAACCAATACGCAAAATACACAGTCCCCTGTTGTGTAAAACAGTCCCCTGTTGCATTTTCAGGCAGAGGACTGTTGCCAGGGGACTGTGTATTTTGGTTAGATTTCACAATATTTACAAAACTGCTGTAAAATAGTTTTTTTAAGAGCCTACCGATCAATTTAGACATAAATAATAAAATAATAAACTATATATAAAGGTGATTAAAGTAATTAACATAAATGTTATTACTTACCAGAGGACTGTGTGTGGTAGCGGACCAAACGCGTATTTACCTCACAAATTACACTCTGACACTAAACAAAATAAAGACGTGTCACCGCATTCGGCAAGGTTGCCAACCTTACAACAATTTGCGTTTCGTTACACTAAAACAAAGTTTGTAAATATTTCAGTTTTATTTTATTATAGATTTAAATTTTTGGCAGGGGACTGTATGGAAATTCTGGGGACAAACTTTACAGGTGTTTACTAAATATAGTAAAATTTCTAATAAGACCTTGTTTCACAAAAATAATATAAATAATTATTTTTCTTTATAATATTAACTGCCAAATGTATGTAGTTTCAATAACTTCTTCGTAAATATCATTTTTAGGCGGGAATACAGCGATGGGGACAGCCAGGGGACTGTATTTTTAGAGCTTTTATCATGTCTAGAAAAAAAATTTAAATAGTTACAGTTCCTTAAACAATGAGCCCGTAAAGTTTTAGGGTTAAAGTTTTATTAAAAGTGATTTTGTTTTTTAAATATTTAAATTATTTTCTTTTAAATCGGTCGGGACAGCCGATTACGAGGTTACAGAGAATCCCTTATATAATATATTATATATATATATATATATATATATATATATATATATATATATATATATATATATATTATATATATATATATATATATATATATATATATATATATATATATATATATATATATATATATATATATATATATATATATATATATATATATATATAAAACAGAAATGACTTCATATTGCTGAAAAAAAGCTTCAAAACACGAGGTTACAGCAGAAAAAAATCATGTTTTCATATTGCGTAGGTTGAGATTCTCCTAGAATTTTACTGATACGTAAGTGATGTTTGTCATCCACTAAGATTATAGATTAAAACGGTTAGGGTTCTTAAGGAAAACCAATCATACATACCTCATCGCCTATTGCTAATAAGAATATAGCCTTATTTAGTTATTAAATTAAGGAAAAAAGGGGAAAAATTCGTGCTGTAGGCCTTTATTTGCATTTTTCTTATAGAGTGGTAACAATAAATGATTTTTTAAGAAGATTTACTAATGTTTACAAAATATTCGTGACACGCTTGTAACAATTCGTCTCTCATACTAGCTTTTTTTACAGTATACATTTTTAGACTTGTCAGACAATACCAATTAATTTTATTTAAGAAATAAATTAACTTCGTGCCTAAATACACAGACCCTATCTTTTACAAAGAAAAAACGAAAATACAGAAGCATTTATCTTGTCGGCATTTTATGTGAATACACACTCACACATTAAAATTCTGGGCATATTACATAAATAATATTTCTTTGTTCTATGATACGATTAAGTTAATCTGGTGCCTTAATCTAAAAAAATATCTTGACACACAAAGAATACTAAATTTTTTTTCTACGACACATGAGAACAATAATCTGGATATATTATAGTAATTTACGGCCATGTGTTTTTGCTTTTTTTCTAAATTACACACTATAAATTTTTCAATAAATTAATTTTGTTTAAAAATAGCGGCATGATTTGCTTGGTCTAACACAAACTATCATAATTAAAATACAAGTTAATGTATTTTTTTACGACTGGCACTAGAAGTAACATTTTTCTCACTGGTTACTTGCTTTTAAAATAAAATTTCTCATGCAATGAGAAAAACCCACAAACAGTGAGAAAAGTATTTTTTTCTCTAGTTAGAAAAGTAATTTGCTCTCAATTATATGAAATAGAAAAATAAATAAGCCTTTGATTCGCGACTTTAACATTATCTAACAACCTGTGGCAGTTGGGGTCGCATAGCAACGATTAAACAAAAATGAATGTATTATGCATCGGCGAGCGCCATATTTATTGCAAATGTTGTATTTTATCCGATACAGACACTAAAATTTTCTAATTAGTTTTTTAAAATGAATAACGTAAATAGCGATACAGAGCAAGAAAATATACCTCCAGATATAAGTGAAAAAGCGTCGGAAGTATGCAACAGCCTTCTACCTAAAACATCGAAGGACAAATATGAACTCGCCTACAAAAGTTTATGGATTGAAGAAAGAATAAAAATATTATCTGTTTTTTTTTTCAAAAAATCTGCGCATGTCTTTAAAAGCGCAATCATTGCATTTCTTAAGCATTTTTCTGCACCAATCGACACGAGCGTCTTTTTGAGATTTTACCAGATTATGTGAGATCTAACGAGAACAGACCTACAACAAAACCACGGCTAAATAATTAAATATACTTAAGGTTGCTCTAATCTTACAGTATGTCACATGACGATCTAGCATTATGATTTTTGGCACAGTATCAATGTTTTCTGACACAGAACAAATTTTGGAGGACCTTTACGACTTTTATCGGTGAGCGAATAGCGACCTCGATTTAATTCGTTATACCAGCGTTTTACACCGACACAGAATGGTTCTTTATCGCCAAAAGTTGAAGTAAGTTAAGGCAAAACTCTCAGGTGGCACGTGACAACACCCAGCAGGCTTAAAATATAACTATTACCCTTTGTAACTACTGACTGTTAAAAGCATTTTCGAGGAAAAAATTTAGACCTCTGAAGTTAACTACAGTAATCAAAGACCTTAATTCGCCACATATATACCTGTATTCATTTTTCTAAAACTACTTAAGAAATATCCATATTGCTTGTAATTTTACAATAATGAAAGGGTACAGGGGAAAAACGGGCTAAGTCAATTTTAAGTGAAATTGAGATACTTACGGCATCCGATAGAAAATATTGTTATATTTTGTTCTAAAAAAGTACCCGACAAAGACGCGATAATTCAGGAGATATTAAATAAAAAAATTATTCGGTACCGGGGAATAACGTGATAGGTCCGTACGGTACCGAGCAAAAACGGGCTATGTCGCGTTTTTACCTGTGTATTCGGCAGAAAGTGCTCGCTTTTTAAACCTTTTTGTGTCATTTTGTGTCCAATACCAATTTTGGCCACAAAATTTACAAATTTGCAGGTTTTTAAGAGTTCTGTAGAAATGAAGCTCAAGATAATTTTACCTCACTGGTGCATAATTAACTGGGAATATGGGAAATTTATTTCCCATAAAAAACTTTCAAAGTAAACAAAAAAATATATAAATTATAAAATACCTTATTTTCTTAGACTAATCAAACTATTAAGTTTTGTTTCACTATATCTATACTACGCAGTGACGGGTGGGCTATAGGGCAAACCGGGTAAATGCCCGGTGCGCCGCCGCGATTTCGATACTGCAGCGCCGGTACGTTGAAGAAAAAAATAACTCTTTTATAAAATAATTACAAAAATTAGAAAATAAATAAGCGTACGCAAGCGGCTTGCAGTGACAGTTATTTGATTTCTTTCGATATAAATTTGTTGATTTCAACGTAAATTTTTAATGTGACCTGACGACTAGCTAATAAAATATAGTAATTTGAATTTAAAACTGAATTGATGTTTATTAAAAATCTGGTAATTATTAGACAGCTGGGGCAGGCGCGTTCTGGCCCACCGGACGAATCAGGTTTCGATTCTGACAAGGAAGAGCTAAGCGTACTCGATAAATACAAAATTAATACTTAAAACGATATTATGAACACCGCGGTCACGAGTATTAGTGCAAGATTTAATTAATCCAACTGTCGAGGTTTGGCATACCTAGATCCTAAAAATTTCGACAAATGCAATGAAGAAACAATACCAATGAATGCTTCTGATGAGCTCAGCAAATGGTTGATAAAAATAAACGAAAAAGCTACCGCAGAACGTTTAAGAAAAGAATTGATGCACTTTGCTAAGAACTGGCCACATTTGAAGAATAGCTTGAGTTCAATCAAAGCTGAAGATAATAATGACGAAGAATTTCCGGACAATTCTAAAAGCGAAGACGAAGAGGAAATCAAAGATAATGATGAAGTCGATGAAGAACAAGACGATAAAATTTGCTTTCAAAAACGTACCAATTTTTGTCGCAGTTGCGTGATTTACTGCCTTTTAGTTTTAGAACGGTACAGCTTAATATGTAGTGCCTATTGGATTATCGGTTTGGCATATAAATATTTCACAACGCAGTCCATCACTCAAGTGGCGTGTGAAGACCGATTTCAAAACTGAAATATCAAAAATTGTCTATAAACTACTTTACGTCAGAACTTTAATCAGCTTTATGCTCATGCAGTTGAAAAAATCTTTCATAATCTCAATGTTGACCCGAAGAGATAATCGACTGGGCTGCACAAAATTCCAAACTATTTAAAAATTATTGCTACTTAAAATTTCTTATTACGTATGTATCTTTTTGAAAAAAAAATTCTTGATGTTCTCAGTAATATAAATATACTTCATCAAAAAAAGAATTTAATTTATATGTGTGTATTAGGAGGGGGCGAAGACAAAACTCTTATGGCGCCGCATCACTCCAAATGCCCGGTAATAATTTTAGCGCCCATCCGTCCCTGATACTACGGACCCATGAATGATCCCTGATAATGGCGAATGGCGATAGAATATTTTCAAAAACGGTAGGGAACTTTTCTCCGCAACAACGGGAAAAAATAGCCAAAATCGCGTAGTCCACGAGGTCATTATGCCTATATACATAATGCTGGATGTTAAGTGAAATAAACATACTTCACAAAACAAAATTGTTATACATTCAGGGAAAAACGACCAGCTATCGATAAATTGTTGATTTTTCTATCAATAATTTTTAAAATGCTTACAGTTTATGACGTACAGATCTAATATAGTTCGGAAACATATTGGTAAAAAGAAAATTTTATCAATCCAAATACTTTTGTTTTTCTAGCGTTTTGATATTTAAAATTGCTTTTTCTCAAAATTATCTAATTTGACTTAGCCCGTTTTCCCCTGCCTCCTTCAATTAGTATTGTACAGAAAAAATCTCGCATAGTAAATTCTGAAACAAAGACCGCTTATTATTTTTAAAACACATGGGAACAAAATTAAAGATTTATTATAGCTATTTCAGTGCTAAGCCAGATGTTTTTATTTTAGTCTTAAATAACGCATAACATGATTTAACTTCATCAACTTGTCAATAGTTTCTTTAAAAAATACAAGTTTAAAACGTTTGAACCAGAAATTGATCATAGTGTGGCTTTCTTTGATGTTTTTAACAGATCCTTATAGTTTCTTTGTTTGGTTTTTAAAAATAGGTCTTCAGTATTTTAATATTTTTATAGATGCATAAATAGGGCCGATATGTTTGGTTTTAAAGTGTATGCTTTTATCTAAATTATTTCCTGATGTTTTGTAGGGAGAATGAGACACAAGGAAATTGTAACGCTTTTAATTTAAGTATAATATTATTGGTATTATTTCAGGATTTAATAAGATTGATTATTGTCACTTTGTGTTTTTTAATGTAAAATATATTAAACCTCTGAATTTAATTTTAAAAATATATATATATATATATATATATATATATATATATATATATATATATATATATATATATATATATATATATATATATATATATATATATATATATATCTTTAGGAGATGGTTTAGTTATATTTAATAGGTTTCTTGATCGAAAAAAACATCCTTAAAAATAGCGATATAAAATAAACAAGGAAATTTGCCCTAAAACTTACGTCTTTTTTTATTATTTTTTGGATAATCCATGAAGGTTTAAATCCTAAATACTAAAGTACCGTGGGTGTCTTAAGAAAGATAAAGAGATAGTTTATTAACAGGGATGTTTAATACGATATTTGCAAGTACCGATATATTTTGTTTCGATACCCGATATTTTGAATCGATATTTTACTGTACGATATCGTCCGATACAATACTATTATTAGTAAGTACCCATCATATAGTGTATCGAATTAATAAACTTAAAAGTATAAAATTTACGCCATTATATTTATAAGAATCTAAAGCATTATTGGCTGCAAACTATTTATTTTAGACCTTTCGTGGCTAACTAACAGATCTTTTGAATTAAAGAGAAGAATAAATAAAATAGAATAAATAATTATTTATGATATAAGTGCTACCAGTGAGAAGGGAAGTTTGGTATAGTCTGTCTTAAAGTATACCGTGTTAGCTCTTGCCTTCATTTATGGATTAAACCTGCCGACAGCAATAAAACTGCGGATCGGTAGGTATTAAAGGACAGAACATTAGGGACGGACTTTAATAATATAAAGATTTATAATTTATGGTTTATTTAGGTAAGTATAATCTTAAAATTACATTAAGAAATTAAATATATGCAAAGTTTTAATAAATTTATAACTGCATTATCTATACATAATTACATTTTTAATCTAAATATCTAAATCTAATTCTGTTTCACTATCAGAGTCATCATTGAGATTAATTACAATAGGATTTATGTTGTTTTGGATAGAAATGTAGGAGTCCTCAATTTTTATAATGTGCTGTAGTTAATTTTTCCAGCTCTCAACTGGTATGTTAGTAATTACATTTTTTATCAAATTTATAACACTGGGACTTAAAGTAGGTGTAACATTTTCTGCTCTGATCTTTGATTTTACTTGGTTCCACAAATGCTCTATGGAGTTAAACATACAGTGATACGCAGAAAGCCGTAAGACAGTATGCCCAGCCTGTTCAGCCAAATTATCACATACATCTTGTTTTTTAATTGCATATGAATTTAGTACTTCCAAAAGATGCGTTTTTTGGAAATGAATTTAAAATAAATATCATTTTCTAACAAATATTCCTGGATTTCAGTTTTTGAACTTGATGAAGCTGGTGCTTTGTATACCAGACGGCTGTGGTAGCTTGAGTTATCCATGACAATAACACTGTTGTTTTGAATATTTTTTAAAAGATAATTTTGAAACCAGTTTTTAAAAAGTTCTGCACTTGTATCCTCATGATAATCCAAGCTAAAATCCTTAATATTATTTGCAGACAACAGCAAGCAGTTTGGGACAAATCCGTCTTCTGAACCAGCGTGTATTATGGTAATGCGTTTTCCTTTGTTTGAAGGTGCTTTCGCCTGACACTTTTGACTGGAATTAACCCATCCTTTGGATACTGTGTCGTGTGTATCGAACCATGTTTCATCAAGGTAAATTATGGATCTGTTTTCTAACCTATATCTTCTAATTTCTTAAAGGTAATTAAATCTCCAAGTGCGTAATCTGTGCGATCCCATTACTACTTTCTTTCTATTTGCGGTACTTTAATATTTAAATTGGTTTCGTCATTTCTATTTTTTTCAGTTTATCCAAGGTAGGAATAACTCCTCTTTTATAAAGAAAATATATTTTCCTTCTTATTAGGTCCTGATCACTATTGTCTATACGGTGAGATTGAAAATCACTACGTTGTTTTCTTTTGTTTAATTCTTCACTAATAATAATATCCCTTATCGATGATATTGGAGTTTTTCTAAGTAGACAGGTTTCTTTTAAAGCTTCTTGTTTAATTAGACCTCTACTGATTAAAGTTTCATACACATTTTCACAACATGTTTTGCATCTAATGACAATTGATTTCGACGCGACATAGTTATATTCTCGTAAAACACCTTTTTCGAAACGCACAGTAAAAACGGTTATTCGACACTGCCACTAATATATTAGCCAAAATATTTATATGCCCAATGGTTAATATTCAAGAAATACCTGGCCCACCCCTACCCTTATGAACAAATGGGTTTACCCAATAACAATAGGTAATAAAATCGTTAAAGGTTTATTGGGGTATGGTCCGTCAAAAGCCATAACGATATACTTTGAGACAGACTATACACGACGCCGAAGGCGGAGTGTTCCATGCCTTCGAACAAAATAAAATCACCTTTAGTACGTATTTCATACACTAGTTTTTCTACAAGCACCATTTAAAGTCCAAATTAATGATTTTTTTATCGTCGACATTATTATTATTTTTAAAATCGAATTTCATCTTATTTATGTATAAAATAAGTTGCTAAGGTAAAAAAACTCGAATTTGTTGATTTGTCATTGTTGACAATAAGGTCAAATAATCGCGAATTCTTGTTTGATGGAAAGTGATCAAGAAAATGAATTTCTCCCGGTGGAAATCGAAAAAGCTGCCAACAAAGCTACTTTTGAATTATTGCCTAGTAAGTCAAACCAACAATACGAATTTACATACGATCGTTTCTTAAAATGGTGTGACCAAAAAAATGTTAGTGGCAAAAATGCCAGTGAAAAAGAGCTCCTTGTGTACTTTGATTAAAAGTCCAAAATATGGAAATCGTCTACGCTCTGGTGAAATTACTCTATGTTAAAGGCGATGATAAACATAAATAATCAGGACATAAGCAGATGCTTTTTTAAAGCGAAAGGGTAAAAAATATCGACCGGAAAAAACTAAAATATTGACAATAGAACAAATTTCTCGCAAGAGCCCCGGATGAAATATATCTTATGCAATAAGAAGCCGCAATTTTCTGTGTGTTTGGAGCCTGTCGTCGAGAACAACTGTGTAATTTGACATTAAATAACATCGAAGATTTTGGGAACTTCACTAATTGTGCATATACCAGACATATTTTTTTTTACCCACCGATTTTGTACCGAACCAGTACTTTGACTTCGATATGATATGATATATGAGTATCGATATTTTTTAAAGTATTAAACACCCCAATTTATTAACACGGGACTTAAAAAATTAAATGTTTAAAAGAAAAGGGGAGGGAATAGATCTGCAGGCAGCATGTTCCACAGTCTGAACTTCAGAGATATAGAAACAAACAAATTTTAAAATATGGGGCCTCTCCAGATGGACTATAAAGGGATGCATAAAAGTGGCACCACGTGTCGCTCTAATGAGAGCTGGTGGAAAAGAAATTATATTAGATAATTCTTTAAAGCAAAAGCCGTGAAAATACCTATAACAAGCGACTAATCCTCTACAGCCTGTCGATGGGCAAAGAGGAAGCGTTTCTGTAAAGAGTGGAATTATTAATAAGTCGAACGGCGGCATTGCAAAGATTTGTGGAAGAGACCATATACCAGAGATGAGAACAGAACAATATACCAAGGAAAAAATAATTGTGTTTTCAGACAATAAACTGGACAAGGTTTTTGGCTTTCCTTCTTAATTTTAATTTAGGGTCTGTTAAAAATTTTTTGACGTTAAAAAAATTAGGAATATTTTGTTCTGTTTAAATGTATGTTTTTTGGAGTTGAAATGATGACTGAATTATCAATAAGAGGTTGACAAGTTAATATATTTTACAAAAATAGAAATAATTGTGTTTTTCTAAACCCAATGAGTTACCAGTTTATTAATAATAATAATATATTGTGGTTTTTGGTCCCGATTAAAGCAAAAATGTACTCAGTGGTTTAAATAACTCATTTTGAGATGCTAGAACCTGTATATTATATATGTTATGTTAAGCCAAAATATTAATCATATTTATTTTTCTTTTTCAGATGTTTTGTTACAAACATTGCAGCCCAAATCAAGTAAGTACTTTGACAACTCGATTTAGACCGACCATTTAAAAAAAAACGGTAGGATGCAAAATACATAAATCATATATTTTTGTTTGGTTTTAAAACAGCCAGACAATAATACGCCCACCCCAATTGCTTAGTAAAAAGCAGCTAAGAAATATCCCATGCAAAAAACCTAAGTCCTTATTACAAGAAAATGCAAATACTGAAATCATTGTTGGTGATAGCGACAAAAAATTCACTTTTTATTATATCAAACAAAATTTACTTAGCTTTTTAACAGTCGATTTTAACGCTGGTGGGAACAGCTTCTGTAATTCTAAAAAATGTTTCCACTAGAATGTTATTTATTATTACATGGCTAAAAGCTGCACTTTGCATCTTACCGTTGTGTTACCTTAAATCTACTTTAAGTTTCGTCAATGTTAAAGGTGCTCATCAATTTGCGCGGCTTTTTCGTTATTGTTACCGCGGAAAGTGGATATCAACTATGGTGATCGAACCAAGTTTAAGATGCCGCGGGCGGCAGCCACGCTAAATAGATACGCACCTTAAGACTGTTCCGATCTTCCTTAACACACGACACGACACATACAGATAGGTCGAAGAAAAAGAAGCATCTTATCTTTTTAATAAATTATTTAAAGTTGCCTTATTTTTTTTAATTGAACCCGTAAATATTATATATTTTATAAACTTATTGTTAATACTAAAAAGTTGGTTTAATATAAAATCAGTCAATTTTTTCCATAAAAATTTACCGAACTCCGTTCTACTACCTTGGTTTCTAAAAATTCTCACTTTCTTCTGCTTTCTTCCCGTTTTCAAGAAGCACTTCGGATTCTTCCTTCACTATAAGACGTCTTTTGCAGTAGAAAGTAAAATTCGAACAACCCAGCATAGCTGGCCAAGAAAATCAACCACGTGTATTTTCAAAATGGATTGTGATGACAAAGACAAAATTATGTTTGCGGAAAAATGTAGACTTATGTTAAAGCAAAATTAAAAATATTGTGTGGTATGGCTTATTAAGACGTAGTTGTGCATGATTACTTTCATAATAAGGTGGATGATATTGCTCATAAATGCGATGAAAATGTTGAGAGCGATGAAAACGGTAATTGTAAGGATGATAATGCAGGCAATGAAGACGTTTAAATGTAATTATCACTATATTTTCAATATATGTATTTTTTTGTAAATTAAATTATGTTCAAAAATATTTTAAATTGATGGTTTTCCTATTCCCTTACATTTTTGATTTCTGTAGTTCGCAATAATATGAATATATATTTGTTAAAATCAAATATAAAATATACTGGTGCTATTTTAGTTTGTTAATTTAAAACTATTTATTAATGGAAAAAAATTTGTTAAAGAAGTCGAAAAATAATAATAACATAATTACATATTTTTTAATTAAAGATAACCTGATTTTAAGAAACCGTTTACGGCAAAGCTACCCAACTCAAAGGAGCGTATTTTAGGAATATGATTTCTTATATATTAATGCTTAAATTATGCAATTCGCGGCCTTATCACGAATCATGTTATTTTTCCTAAGTATGACAACTGACTCATTTACGGTCAAACTACCCAACTTAGAGATCTAGAGATTTTCTATATAAAAACTTGCGTTGAAGATATTTTTACAGATTTTTTAAAAAATTATCAACAAAAAAAGGGTTTCGGATATATACTCTGACGACTACTGAACCATACTGAACTGACGATTTTGAAATTAATCTGCAGCGGATGTTGTTGCCGTGCTGCTATGTGGGAATAGCCCCGACGCGACGCGCTGCTGCTGCACTGCTATGGGTAGTCGCCACGCGCTGTTGGGGCACTGCTATGTGGGGATTAATTCCCACATAGCAGTACCGCAACAGCGCGTGGGAATTAATTCCCACATAGCAGTGCCGCAACAGCGCGTCACGACTACCCATAGCAGTGCCGCAGCAGCGCGTCGCGTCGGGGCTATTCACACATAACAGCACAGCAACAGCATCCGCTGCAGATTGATTTCAAAAACGTCAGTTCAGTATGGTTCAGTAGTCGTCAGAGAAATGAATTTCATTCAAAATGAGTTCATCGTCTAGCGATGATGATGTATTTGCTGTTGCTGTGTTGTTATTCAGTGAAGAAAAAAGAAAGAAGCGAAAATATTGGATGCACAATTTGTGGAAACACTGGTTGAAGAAGGCCAGTTCCTTTTACTTACGGAAAGACTAGAGGAAGATGAAGTAAAATTTTATAAGTTAAATAATGACCGAATTGTGGCGGCGAGATCTGCCAAACAACAAAAATCTGGAGCAGTGTGCGGCTCTCAATTCCCACTTGGCAGCGCAGCGACGCCACGTCACCCAACAGCAGCATTCAACTCTCTCAGAGGCGTGCGCCGCGCTGCACGCTCTATGTGGAAACTGGTACTTTAGATATTTGAAAACTTTAGGAGCAGCATTCACAGCGACGCGACGTACGGCTGAGGAATTAACCTTAAGAGTTATCCAAAGGACAACATATTAAAAGATTACGAAGATCGAGCAATCAAAACTATTAAGATCAAATGCAAGCAAAATTCGTGCTCGTTTTTGGATACCACACTCTATGGTTACGAATTTTTTTTTTATTTAAATGTTGTTTCTCTAGACCTCAAAAACAACATATTTAGGTTAAAAACCATATGTTAGTTGTAAGTTTTCCTATTAAAAGATTTTAATAGAAAGATGTTTTAAAATTTTTCATCTTTATTTCCGAAAATTAATGTGATGCTAATTAAGAATCTTGGGTAAAAATTTGGAAATTTAAAATAAAAAATTCAAAATGGCGGATTTTGGCATTTATAAACATTTTTGCCTTTGATTTCGAATAAAAAGGTTTCTAAGAGTGCTAGCGAATTTGGAAATTGATAATCTTAGGTCAAAGTTTGGAAATTTGAAATGTCGTGTTTAAAATGGCGCATTTATAAACCGATTTGTTTTAAAATAGAAATATAAGGAATTGGATCCTTACAAAAAGGAATCGATTTTGGATCATTTAAAATTATATAATAAATCCGGATAGCGAATCCTATTTTTAAAAAGTAAGCGATTCCACCCTTCGGATTCTTAAAAAGGAATCGATTCCTAGATTTGATTTTAAAAAGATTCCTACCTAGCTTTGTCAAAAAAATAGAGTACGCCGCTGGTGTTTCTGAATTACTAACAAAATTCTCTAAAACTTTACGTATTTAACCGTTTTTCTTTTTTTAAGTTTCTAAGATCGCAATACATGCATCACCAAGATAACCCACACTGTTATAAATAATTTTAGTATAAATTATTTACACTCTGAATGTTCTTACCTAAAAACTATGTATGCTCTATGAAATATATTAGAATCTATTAGCGTCTTGTAAAAAAAAGCGTTAAAATTCTACGTCACATAGGATCAGTGGAAATATACTTAATAGATCCGAAAAACGAGCTTAACGGTTATTAGTTTTCGGAAAGCCAGCATATTTATAAATGTTTATACTTGTACAACGTATGTTTATAAGTTGTAAGAACTAGAAAACCCAACCAAGAATTATATCATTTAATTTAAAGTATATAACTTCTTTGTTTAATAATTCAGTAGCGGTACTTATGACCAGTAAAAGACAAGGATATTTTCCATTAGGAGAACTACAGGGAGAATTAAAAATGGCCGTATTTGCGTATTTCTCGTATTTAAAAAAATGAAAAAATGTGTAAATACCCGTCTTGTGTATCTTTTTCTGCAGAATTTAAAGAAATACTTTAAAAAATAATAATAAAATAATTCAAAATGGTTTAGTCTAATCGAGAAGTATGTTTTCTGCAAAAAATAGTTGAAAAGGCTTCGAAAAATATAAGCAATAGATCATTCGACGCGGAATGCAAATCTGAGAAAGGCGTTTTAAGGATTTTTTTGCCACTAAAGGTTGCAAATTTTATTGACAAAAAACAAAAAAAAGAAGCCTTTTTAATTTTTGATAATAGCTCAAAAACCATAAGAGATAGCGGGAATTGCAAAAAGGGTCCTTGAAGTTGGAGAAATTTACAAAAAAATCCGTGAGACTTTTTTGTTTGCGCGCTCGGAGTCAAAACCGAGTACGCTCAGTGCCTTTTTTCCACTAGGCCCATTAGGCCCGGGCCTAGGGCCCGTAGCCTAGAGGGGCCCGAAAATCGCCTTTTATTTTTATGACAAGAAACAAAAACCTTCATAAGGAAAAAGTAAAGGTTATCAAGAACTTCCGTAATTACCCCGCGGCGGTATTAATTATTTATTTTGGACTGTAATAATTTTCTTTTTCCATAGTTTTTTTTTTTATTTTTTTCCACTTGACTTCTTCCAATAGCTGTTCTAATTTAGGTTATCTCTGAACACAAATAAAATTTCCGTTCAACTTAAAAACCATTTATTAGTAGGTGGGGTGATTCTTAAACCAATAAGTACATACTTCTGCTAAACAAAAAGTTTACAAAACAATATTTTATTTTTACATATTTTCTTCACCAACTTTCCGTCCAATTTATTGCCTTTTTTTGTTAATAAAACCGCTTTGAAGATAAAAGTGCCCCGATACTTAAAAAGTGACGCGCACTGATTGTACTGTTTTTAGTGGTATCAGATGATTGTAATTACTACAACCACGGAGCACCCAGAATCGTCACTACGAAAGGGGTTGCACCAAGAGAATCAGGAGCTCTTTCTCAGACGTCCTGATAATCAACGGGGAAAATTTTTAGAACTTTTCTAGGCTATAAAAGATAAAATATCAGCGATATGGAGCACAGACTATAATACATTTACGCATTTAATTTCTGGCTATTGGACACCACCAATATTTCTCCCAATCTTCGAGCCTGCTCCTCAGCCGCGACAAACATACCCGTTGAAGAAAAGATCTGTACTGTCTTATGGATTAAAGCAAAAGGGTTTGGAGGAGAGAGGGGGTTTACCGCGTTGCTGGAGGAGAAAGAGTTCTTCGTTTTGAATGAGCGGCTTTTTCGGCCAAAAAAAATGCTTATCTCTTGAGTTTATTTTAGATGTCGGCAAAACAGACTGTTTATTTTTTTAAAAAGAAATAAAAAATGTTTCAACTTGAATAAAATATATTTTAAATATTACAGGGTAATAATTATAATTTAACAATGCGTTGTTTCTACAACAACAAAAAAAAAACCTTCATAAGGAAAAAGTAAAGGTTATCGAAGAACTCTATAAAGACGATATTGACATAAACGAAATACATGACGAACTTATTCAATTTAACCAGCTTTGCCATAATAGTAAGATACCGAAAAATCCTAGAAATATGCTGGAGTTTATAATAAATTCAAATATTATATACTTCGTTTCACGAGGGTTTGTACTTTCGTCATAAATTGCCTTACCTTCTTTAACAAATTAAAAAGGTCAAAAACAGACTGAAACAAATTAATGACGTCAAAAAGGTTGGTCGTTTCTTAAAATCAAAATGGTTGCCGTTCAGCAGCTGATATTTTAAAACTACAATAATAATATCCCAAATATGGGTTATGAAATCATGTCATTTTTCAAACTTGTCAAAAAAATTGTTTTGTCAAAAGTAACGTCAGATTTTATTTTCATTTTCGTATTTTTATTGTGTAAAATGCCTCGACGGTATTCAGAAGGTGAACAAAATATGATTTTAAACCTTATTGACTATTTCACACAGAAGAGTGATGCAGGAATTAACCTGTTACTACTTACTGCAGTTTTAGAGGTAAGTAGATTTGTTTATTCTTGTGGTTGTTATTGGTGTACATATTAAAATGTAAATTATGACTATATTTCTTTGAAAACGTTTGTTGCTAGCAAGGTATAAGATAGCACGGTACAACAATATTATAAAAAATAAAGCAATTTATAGAAATCCTTTTTAGCCCGAAAATCGGAAAAGATTTAAAATAACTGCAAATCATTATATCGAGGTATTTCTTTCTGGTTTCTATAATTCTGTGGGCTTTAAAAAATGAAGTCTTTCTAAAAATGTTGTACTCTGATAATTACTTGTTCCATTATGCCGATTAAAACACCAATTTTCTAAAAAAATCGGGGTTTCGATGGTCTTTCATCATGAGAAGCACAAAAAAATCAACAAAATTGAGACAAGAATAACGTAAGTCTAGATATTTTTAGGCTGAGATAAAGCGAATCTTGAATCCTCCGATCACGCTGGTCCAATCGAATTTTTTATTTAAACTTACCTTAGGAAAATTAAAAATTTTATTGGTGCATTCGGATCATGATGAATTAAAATTTTTATTAGAAAACAATTCTAAACGTGCTCTAAAGAGCGCTTTAAAACTCTTGCATCAATATTGCCTAACTTTAATTAAAAATGTGAACATCATTGAATTTATATGAATTAGCTACGACAACCCTTTTTTCCAAGTCATGACGTCATTGATGACGTAAGTACAAACCCTCGTGAAACGTTCTATATCCAAGGGTAATAAACTTAACAAGGAGTGCTCGATCCCATTTAAGCCCATATACGGCAATTTAAATGTCAATTCGGTATTTGTGACGTAATCCGTTTGCCTGTTTGTTTTGTTTACAAATGGTATAAAGTCTTAATTTTTTAAAATGTTATACATTACAGTTCTAATAGTAAGTTCATATCCAAAATAGTTTTTAAAAGTTGAATATTTAACAAAAATTAATAAAATAAATCTACCTTCTGGGCAAAATGGGCAAACGGATGACGTCCAAACATAACCTATATCTGCGGACAAATAGTAAAAATTAAGCACTCCTTGTTAAGTTTACCACCCTTGTTCTATATCAACATTTTCTAATGTCGAGATTCTTCTTTGAATATATTTATCAATTCCAATAAGCAATGCTTCTGGTGAAAGATACTTTTCAATTTTTAAAAGGGTAAAAACATATTTAAGGAATTCTCTGTCTCAAGAAAATGTTTCCTCTTAACCCTTTTGAAAGTGGAAAGCGATATATTTTTTTCCCCCCCCAAACCGGGGGTAAATAAAGTAATTAATCAGTTTGCAGATGCAAAAATTTGAAAACGCAATATTTAAATGGTATAATTTTTTTTACATTTTAGAAATCGCTTATTTTTGTGTTGTTAAGCTTGTTATTTTGTTTTTTTTTTTGGTCTTATTTATAATTTTTACGTTTTTTTGTTTTTAATTACTCGTAATTAAGGATATCTATAACTTTAAATTATTAATTTTTATGTATATATCATTTAATACGATTATGCATTCATATTAAAATTAAGAGATATATTTAATGTTTTGTTAAATTTACTTTTTAACTATTAATCTTATACACATACTATTGTGCAATTATTCAATACTTTAGTAGCAATAGAGAATAAACTATAATCAGTTTAAATTTATTAAAATATAATTTTGTTTTGCCTTTTGTTATATTTTAATATTGCGTTCCGACGTTGCCTATAAACACAAACAAACTATAAATATCTATGTATCCACACAAATATATGATTATACATAGGTATTATATTTTTCTAAATGTAATTTGGGGGTCAAAAAAAAATTTTGTGCCCGGGGCCCCTGTGGTTAAAGGGAAAAATTTGCACCCCAAATAATTCTTTTGAGGGTAAAATATTAATTGAAAATTTAAAAAAATTAGCTTCTTCAGAACACTTTAAATAGTTTATTCCCGTTGAAAATTTAACTTATAGTTAGTTAATTTTTCAACAACTTGGACAATTCTTAATTTACAAAATTGTTTTGAAATTTTATTAAAAAAATGTTTAAATAATTGTCGTAATAATTTTTCTTTATCTTGTTTTTAAGTTTTTTAAATTAATATTTAGTACCTTAAAAAGAATTATTTAGTGTGACGTACTCGGTTTTGACTCTTTGCGGAGGCCCATATTCAGCATTAAATTAAAATTATGATTAATGAGGATTAATTTCAGATTGGAAAGCTTTTAAATTCCTCCTTTTTAAGAATCTTTGAAATTTTTTTAAAAGCTCTAGATCTTGATTTATCATAAAGGGAACCCAAAGAACTCTTTTTAATAAAAATCCCAATTTTGAATGGCAAAAAAAAAAGTCCAAAACCCTTTCTTAAGCTACGTTTCCACTGGAGGAACAAATAGCAACTTTTAAACCACATTTTTGTTCGTTGTGTTCTTGTTTTAAATTTTAAAAAACCCCGAAGCCAACAAATGTGAACTTTGTTTCCACTGACAGAACTTTTAATGTTTCTGGTAACTGAAGAGAGCAACTTTTAGTTCTGTTTCACCGGGGTTTTGATAAACATGGATCAGAGGGTAAAAGCGGCAGCAGCGCTTATACAGTGTCCCCAAATTGCTGGGAATGTATGGGATCTTGGAAATCAATAGATAAATTGGGAAAGTTTTGAACAATTATGTTAGTAAGCTAATCCGTTTACTACATGGTTTATCTATTTAGGTTTTAGAAATTTAAAAAAAAAAACCAAATAGATTTTCAAAATAGGCCATTTTTTTATTATTGAAATTTTTAAAATCTGTAATCTATGGTTTCTATCCGGTTTTGAAAAATGGAAAAAACAAACATGCATTTTCGAAAATTGGTCATAAAAAATTTTTTCAAATCTGTAAATTTCTTTCCAATTTTTGTGAATATGCCCCGAGTGACCCTTTTTTTTTTCCCTACGTTCGGTTTTAGAATCATCATCAAGTTTATTTTCATATGGACATATTGGATTTTGTGCAGCCAAAAAAGTGTTTTTATCGTTTTCACAATGTATAACTTTATAATTTAACAGTTTAAAACCCTTATTTTTCAAAAAACAAATTTTTCTCAGTTGGCCTTGATTCCGGCGAAGCAAAATTTTTTTTTAAACAATAAAATATTAGTAATTGGCAAAATTCAGCGAAACAGACATTTTACAGAAATGGGTTTGCGAACAAACTATAACCAATACCGTGTTACAACAAAACTGCATAACAAGTTAACTGAAACAAATGAAAACAAAAGCAATGAATAGTGGGTAAACTAAGATTCTACTAAAATGAAAATTAAAATAACGACTTAAAATTCAAAATGTTTTTCATTTCTCTCAATATATTAACGATATTTTTTTTTTAAAAAGTCCCAACTTTCCTATAAATGGTTGACTTAGGGTGGGTATTCTCTATCAACATCCCCCCTTGGATTTTCTTTAAAATGTTGGTTTGCAAACATCGTTGTCGATTTTCTTCAGTCGTGGTTTTAAAACTTCCCAATTCAAGTAAATTTGTAACCCCGTTTTCAAAAATATGTTAGTTTGGAGGGTGCCTTTGAAAAATTGTCAAATAGTTTGCGCAGCTATATTAACTTTTCTTCTGCTGAATGACGCTGAAAGGCATTCGCCGGGAAACAAGGCCAACTGAAAATATTTGTTTTTAAAGTAAATGAGGTTATAAACTTCTAAACTATAACATGGTATACATTGTTGAAATCAAAAATAATATTTGCCTGCGAAAAAATCCATTATGCGCCCATATGAAAAGTAAAGTTGATGATGATTCAAACCCGAAACGTAAATAAAATTTACTACTCGTCATATTCTACAAAAAATTTCTTTAAAAGTTTTTACAGATTTGAAAAATTTTAACTTATAAAAAAAAAAACCAAAATTTTTGAAAATGCATGTTTCAGTTTTTCAAAATTCTCAAAACCCCCATAAGTTAACCATGTAGTAACGGGGGTTACTTACTAATATAATTGTCCAAAACTTTCCCCATTTAACCGATTTTTTTATCTATAGTGGTTTCAAGATCCCCCCAAATTTCCCAAGGGACATATGTTTGTCGGCAAAAAAAAAAAAAAAACACAAATTTTTTTAAAAGTCCACGTGATGATGAATATGGTGGCATGCACCTACTCAATGAATTAAAAAATTGCCGTATCTGTTTCCACTCGGAAAACAATATGTTTCTGTTCCCTGTTGTTTTCAAAAATTTTTTTTGAAGTTTACCGCTAAAAAACGGGAAACCAGAAACAATTGTAAACAGGCAACAGTTTTTGCCGAAACAGAAGGAACAATTAGGAACTTTAAGGAACTTTGGGAACATTTTGAGCAAAAAACAAAAAACCCAAAAGTTCCTTCATGTTCCTCCGGTGAAACGTGGCTTTAGGTTTGCATTCCGCGTCGAATAAGCTATCGCCCATATTTTTCGAAGCCGTCTAACTATTTTTCGCAGGAATCACACTTCTCGACTAGACTAGTACAAAATAGACACAACATAACATTTCTTACGGGACACCTTATTTATGGCTTCGTTTGTAAAATTATCCCATTTTTTTTTGTTTTGTTATGTTTTAGTAAAAAGGATTTCTCATACATTTTAGGTAACTCAGTTGTTTGTAAAGATTTAAAAAAATGTTACCTGCATATTTATGTAGATTTTTACGTAAAATCCAGTTTCGTACCTAATTACATTTGTAAGTTACGGTTTTAAAGGTATAGGTTACCTTTTCTTTATATAAGATCCTCTGTATATATTATTTGACTATTTGTTTCCCAACTAAATTACCTATCTATTGATATCGCGCACTTTATATTTATTTTAAAAGAAATTGGTTATTTGTTAATTTAAAAAACCTCATAAAATTTTTTACACCTAAATCTACATTGCAATAAACCCATGAATTTCTAAGAATTTATAAAAATAATAAATATTATTTTTAATTATTAACCAATTGTCCCTTTTTAATTAATTATTCTTTATTTCAATTAACTAAGTAAGTAAGCATTTTGTTAAAGTAGAATGCAAGCTGGCTTGGAAACAAATGATCACTGCAATATTTCGTATAAAATTTAAGCAAAATATAGGAATTACATACCGCCTGCTTTTTGTGTTCTTAAATTTTGATTTTTTTTTTATCTTGGGACAGTCCACGAAGGCTGATGCCTAAGTACTAACGTACCGTGGGTGTCTTCAGTGTGGTGAGAGGGAGTTTGTTCACACGGGACTTAAATTTTTGGAGATTGGGAAAAACTTCTGCGGGCAGCAGGTTCCATAGTCTTGACACTCTAGGGATAAAGGATCGAAGAAAGCGGGAAGTTCGGGGCCTCTCTAACTGAACTGTAAAAGGATGCATGATTTATATAAAATGGACTTTAAAAACTTTGAATATATAATATTATAAAATTTTTTATTGAGGACGGAAACAAGTGCAAATCCTTTACAGATGTATTTCACTAGATATCCAGAAAAGAGGCAACCAACGAATTCTTGGATAGAAATAAAGTAAACAAACCTTGTTTGGCATTAATATATTCAGAGGGGCAAGGAGGCATAGTTCCTTCACCGGCAACATTAATTAAACACACTAAATAACATCAATCCGGAAATATTAATTTTTCAATGTTTATGGCATTGCACCATAAATTAGAAAACTATTTTTGTTTATTGTCTGAAATGACAGACAGATACGTTATTTACTTTAGATGCTCAATTCGATTGCTGGTGATCAAGTCAATTTACAAAACATGTTATTGAATAATATAACCTATTAAAAAAGAATTAAAATAACATCGAAGTGCCGTACAACACCTGATTTACTATTATTTTTCGTTAAAAGAATACAACTGTCCAAATCAACCTTGTTGCCGGTGCTTGGAACTGTCATATTAATACATGTTTATATTTAAATCAATGTTGCCTATATTAACACAACAACCAATATTTTTGAATAATTTTATTACATTTTCAAGACAATTTCCTGATTTTGGTTTTTGATATCTGGCAATTTGTTTACGTTTTTCCAAAACAAAAACAGATTACCTTACCAAACATCCTGCCTACAAACTGGCGTTGCGTTAATTCTAGTCCTTGAGTTCGTTGGAGGCAACCAAACATTAATACTTTTAAAAGACAAGAGAAAAACCTGGTGACCTATAAATCGTCAAAAATAAGAAATCATAAAATATTTAAAAATATTATAAAAAAAATAAAAGATAATAAAATTGTATACCAAGAGTGAAAAATTTAAATACTATGTTCTGGTTCTTGATGTCTTTTTTCATAATTTTTTTAAACAACTATTTTTTTAATAAATATAAAGAATGTAATGAGGTATTTTTATTTTTAAACGAATGGTGGGATAATATACAGGGTGTCCCATTAAACAAAAGGAACTTTGCCCTATATCTTTAAAACTGCAACCGATAAAATAAACTGAGCACACCACTTTATGCTACGTAAAATTGTACACAAACTTTCTTATTTAGTTTTTTTATCGTAACTTACAACCGAGATACAAAAGTGTACTAAAATCGGCAAAATTAAAAAAGAAATAACCTTAACTTCGAGACGACTCAAGTTTCCGCGATCTGTATTCACCGTTGCAGTTATTTCAAAAATCGATTTGATCTATTTCTTATAGTTTTTCCAATACTGTGGAAATCTATCGGAAAGGCGACACCCGGTACAGTGATATTGTTTTCAAAAAATTTTAATATAAATCAAATTTTTATTCTAATAACGAGCCGCCTCTGTGCTGTATATCCATTATCATTTTTCATTTACTTAACAACGTAACAGACAAAAAGAAAACCGTATAATCCAACTAAAACGGTGAAAAATAAAAACTGTGTGAAACAAGATGGTTTTGCCTGATAAAAGGTGCATTGTTGAAAAAATGTTCATAGATCTCGAGATGAAATCTAAAGATACCGTTTGTACGTGGAAGTGATTTATTTCGTTGACGTTCGGTCGTGTCTTAAAAAATTAGGAAGGCAAAACACTTCATTGTATTGTTGTTAAGTTAAATAGAGTGATTTTAATACAGGGTGTCCGGGAAATTGTGGGAAATCTCCCGAATAGAAGAAAACACGTGACATAGTTATTTTTCTAACAAGTGCGGAAAGTGATACTTTCCCGCACGCAGCTGCCGTTACACGAACGACGTTCCAGCGGTTCAGTAAGCGCCAAACGAAAAAGTTACTTCCGCAAGGGTTAGGAACAATATTTTTTCCCACAAACGAAGGAAAAATCAACATAATTTTAAAATTTTTGATTAAAATATTATTTATTAACGAAGGAATTTATAAACTAATTATTATTATTAACATTTATTGTAAAGTCAATTGTTGCGTTTGCAAATTTATTCCCTGACGCAAAGTTCCCCCTCTGAAAGACCGTTGACGGCGGCGGCGTGGGTTCTTGGTGACCCAATTTTTTGAAAATAGGGAAAGTAGTTTCTTAAACCAAAATTTAGTACATTGGAAGATGGCATTGATGGTTGTTTCTGGATAGTGGAAGGTGTTTGGGTTTAAAATTTGGGAGTATATTGTTTGAAATATCCTTTCAAAATTTGTTGAATTCTCGAGGTATTCAAAACGACTGATGAATTTCCCCAGTCTCAAGACTTTAATTTTTGATTTTTTTTTCGGGTTTTTGAGAAATGTTGAGAGGACTGAAAATTTTTCCGGTTTAATTCCGGGTTTGAGATGTTTGAGATGTTTGAGATAGGCACTATTTCCGGGCTTTTTTCAAAAGTATAATGCCGATATATTTTAGTGTACCCCCCCGTGTTTATAGTTTACAAAAATCCTTGTGGGTTTATCGGCAAACTGGCGATGGCGTACTTTCTATATAGATACAATTTTTTTTCATTTTCGGCATCTCCAGAAATTACAAAGCTTCTAGAGCTGTGATTTTTGAGCCGGATGTGATCAATTTTAAAACTCTATCTACGTCAAACGCTCTTAAACCAAAAAAATCGTAGCCACTTTTATATGTAAAAAAAGTATCATCGGCCCGCTTCGTCCATGAATTTCGAGATTTTTCTTTTAAAGGACTTTACCCTTTTTTGGGTCTAAAACAACGCTTTGTTTTTAAGGTAGGCCGTCACTTTGAAAAACTTGCTTAAATCTATGTTTTTTCCCGTAACAATGATACATTTTAGCATAGAGTTCTAGACCATAATGTTTGGGTTTACATGTTTTTGTTAAATAAGAAAATGGGCCCAAAAAATCTTTTCTTCAAAGCTTACACCCTTATGAAACCAGCTCTCAAACATAGGAAATTTTTCATACCTGTGACGAGATTTCATGGTGAAATCTATCCTTTTTTTGCTTTGATTATTTATCGTTTTTTTGTAAATCGTCTAAATTCATTAAAATGTTTCTCCAATATGGTTGAGAAATGCGTGCAAAAAATTTAAATTTTTTTGATAGATGCATAAACAATTAGTTGGTTCTATGGATTGTTTGATAAGTTAAGCTATGGAGTTATTAAAAATGTACCCGGGTCTTTGGGTTATATTTACGTCGCCTCTGGGCCCAAAATTTTTAAGATCAAAATGTTTTTAAAATTGTATGATTTTTCCATAAAAAATTTTTTCAAAGTATCAGTGAAAAAATATCTCGATAAGAAAATGGAAAAAATAGACCCTTTATCTTTTAAATGGAACACCCTGTATATTATGCGCTGCAACGAAAGATCTTTTTTCTGATTTCAAAAATATATACATTGATGATATTTGGGTGAACCGTTTTGAGATATTTAAGCTTAAAAATTTTAATAATTCAAAAAAATTCATATTCCTATCAAAGCCATGAAACAATCGAATCGCTATGATTTATGTTTGATAAATATGACGTCTCCATATTGTATAAAAATTTGATAAAGTTGAAGTTTATCATTTTAACTTAAGAATTATTTATTTGTTTTTTTATCGATGGGCCCCTTTTAGAAGAACAAAAAAATCCCCCTATTGTGCGTCTTTTATGGCAACAATAATAATGGGACAGTGAGGAATATCTTATTATATCACACCAACGGGGACCATCTAAAAAACACCCATTAGATTAGTAGAAGGGTTTGTGAAGAAAAACCTTAAAAAAAAAAGAAAAGGACTCTAGTAAATGAAAACCAAGATTTGGATATTCTCGTTTTGTTTCAAGGTAATTATTATCTTTTTTTATGGGGTAGCACTAATTACTTTTAATAATTTTGAAAAAACCTGAAAGATCAATCACGAATGGGGCTTCTGAACTAAATAAAACAGATTATAATACGCATTGGTTATGCTTACAGCAGGACCCAAAGATTTTTTAAAAACAAAATTCTATTCACCGACGGGTCTTTCTTCAATACAGCAGGAATGTTTTTGCAGAATAAAAAATTATTGGTCAAAAAACCCCCCTCACCAAATTCAGCCGTTAGGATTCAGGGCCGTAGGTCGCGGGAGTGTTTGGTGTGGGATATGGAAATAAGATAATTGGTCCGATATTTTAACTTAAACGGGGAGCGATATAGGAATCTTCTTCAAAACGAAGTTGAACATCTCTGGAGGATTTACCCATTGGCCAATATAACCGCCTCATTTGGCAACAAGACGCGCTCACCCCATAATAATGCCTGTCACAAATTATCTTAACAACCGTTATGATCTTTGGATCAGTCATGGTACTATAAGATGGCCAGCGAACAGCCCGCAAATTCTGAATTTTTGTGGGGATGTTTAAAAAAAAGGGGGTATATTATAATAGCTCTAGATCTAACGTTCTAAGACAAAGATAGTAGATGAAATATTTAATTTAAATAATAATTATCCCCCAATCTATTTCCGCTTCTTTAATATTAAAATGGTGTTTAAATTGACCCAAAAAATAAAAAGGAGGATATGTGAAAAAAAAACTAAATTAAAAAATTTATACAACATAACAATTTTATTGTTTCTTGGCTTTCTTGATATCCGTATGATTTTTTCAATTATTTATTATTAAGCTAAAATATCTCAAAAACGGTTCACCCAAATATCATCAATGTATATATATTTGAAATCAGCAAAAATAGATCTTTCGTTGAGCTCATAATATACAGGGTGTTCCATTTAAAAAGTTGAAGTTGGCTAAATTTTTCCATTTTTTTAATGCGATATTTTACTGATACTTTCAAAAAGATAACAGGGAAAAAAGGCCTACAATTTTATATAAAACATTTTTTCTATCTTCAAAAATAAAGGCTCCAAAAACGACTAAATAAATCAAAGACCTTTTACTTACTTTTTGGTAATAAGGATTATTTTATTTTATTTAATAAATGTTAAAAAAGACTCAAATTACAGCAAAATTCAGTTTCTTCAAACATATAACAATTTTAAGAAAAATTATGCATTATTTTATAATTTATTACTAATTTATGTTCCAAAAAGTAAAAAAAAATAACTAAGTTTTAAGGCATGAATGTGTAAGTTGGATTCATGTAAGTTGCAGAATTCGCTTCGCTCATTCTGCAACTTACATGATTCCCTTAAAACGTACTTTTAACACAAATATACAATATTTTTTCTAGAAACGCAATAATGCAGTTAAAAATTAAATTATTTAAAAATTTGAAGATATAGTTTTACATAGCATTGCATATAAAAATTATTGAAGTTGGCATTTATTAATGAATTCTAACATCCGTTGTTGATGCTGGTTGGTTAGGGCATGCTTCCTTCAAATTTGATACATATGAGAAAGTATTGGTTACTTCGATCCATTGAAAGAGATAGATAAAGTTGAATAAAAACTTCTTTTCGGACTACCATGTCTTTATTTAATTTTTTTGAATACTGGAGTATTCACTTGAAAACGATCAGAAATACTGTTCGAAACGTTGTGAAAAAATTAAATAAAGACAATGTAAGTCCGAGAAGAGAATGGGAGATTAGGCACAAAAAACCCAAGAGGCTGCGCTGCCTCGGGTAGTTAATCAAGACGGCTCCCAGAAAGAAGAAGAAGTCGGAGAAGAAGTTTTTATTCAACCTACAACATTGTCTAGAACATTCAGAGAAAGATAGATAAAGCGTTTGAATTGTACAATTAATATAAATATTAGTAAATAAATAAACGTTGACGTTACCTTTCAAAATTTGACATTTCACTTTTAACACTAGTGCTTGAAAATGTTACATTAAGGCACTAGTGCTTTAAAGTAACATTTTTAAGGCATCTAGATAGTGTTAAAAATTAAATTTTTAACACGTTTGTAGAATTTTTTTTAAACAGTCTTTATTACAAGTAAAATTGGTTTTTGTTTAAATTTAAAGTAATGTCTAGGGCACGATTTTATATATTTTAAAATGCTAGGACTTAGCAAAAGTACAATATTTAATACTTTTTACGTGTTCCTAGTAGTATAAAATTATAAAGCGAGTAAAATTATATTTATTTAAGATTATTATTTAAACCTTGTCTTACTAGCGTACAGGGAAATTTTAAAAAAATGAACTTAAAACTGTTTATGATTTACCAAAATACAGGGTGGCCGTCCATATTTTGACCCATTTTGATCGCGAATAACTTTTGAACAAATAAAGATAAAACAAGATGCGGTTTCGCAAATATACTTATATTTCTTTAAAGTTTATTCTCGTATCTTTATCATTTTTTGTGACATTCCATTAGCTCAAAAACAAAATGGCCGATTTTCCGATATAGGACAACTTTGTCATTTAAAAGGAACACCCTGTATAGGTTTCAATATTTTTAAAATTAAACTTTTCCTTTAAAAAAATGTAACACAAGCTATGGTTATCTTAAATAACGCATTTATTTTACCTCCAAAAGAATTGACTGTCGAATAGGAATATTAAAAAAGGATTTTTAAAAAAAAATCGCCTATGGAAGCAAAGTTATCTCGTTTCCATAACAGCAACAGCTCATTGTCAGCCATTGTTGGTCATTTTTGACAATTATTTTAATTAGGAAGCGCAAAATGTTCTCGTTAAGCGAAAAAAAAAGGGAAAAAGTGTTATTATGTTTGCGAAAAAAATCAGTAAAGAAACCCAGCAAGATTTAGAAACATGTTTAATAAAACTCCACCTACGAAAAAAAACCAATTAAAATCTGGTACAGAAAATTCCCCCAGTACAGGATCTTTAGCCCGTAAAAAAATTAGTAAACAATGAGGGAATTTAAATAAAACGTTACAAATTCTGGAGATAACTCAAGTTGATCCAACATTGTCCCCCAAGAAAAATCTCGAATTATTCTTTTTCCTAAAACTGGTACAAAAAAATCATGAAAAAAGAACTTAAAAAATTTAAAACCATACAAAATTCAAAAAATTTTTCAAGAAAAAAAACTGATTTTCCACAAAGGGTGGAATTTTGCAAGAATTCAAAATTTAGTAAGGAACAATATACATTTTTGGATAGACTAATGTCAGACGAAGCCATTTTACCTTAATGGAAAAGTAAATACCTCTTTTCAGGTTTAGGGCAACGAAAATCCTCGACAATATAACGAACACGTTAGAGATTCGCCAAAAGTCACATCTGTTGTGGTATGTCAGCAATTTATGGGCCATTTTCATGAACCCTGTAACCTCTTGGACACGTTGATATGCTGGAAATATTTTTTTACCCCCAAATTTTGAAAAATCTTTAAATTTTTCGCCCTTTTTTCAACAAGACGGGGCTACACCACATTATGCTAACACCAAGGATTCACTGACCAACGTTTTTGGAAACCGGTGGATTGGAAGAGGGGCCCTATTTCCTGGCCACCTCGTTCACCATTTTAGGGCCCCCAGATTTTTTGTGGGGATATGTGAAAGAGGGTGTTATAGCCACTTCAAATTAAAAAAATTTAAAAAAATTAATATCCGAAACATAATAAAATTTTCCCTAATAATTTTTAATAAATAGTTTTAATAATTTTTTTCGAATTTAAATAAGTGCGTCGAAGTCATTTTCAACATTTAGGTAGTTTTTTAAAAAGTAATGAACCTTATTGTAACTATTATGATTAACCAAAAAACTGGCGACCCCTTTTTTTGAACATATGAAGCAAATTTTAGTTAATAATATTGTTGTTCGACATGCAGTCAATTTTTCGAGTCAATAAATACGTTGTTTTTTAGATAACCATAGCTTGTGTTACATTTTTAAAGGAAAGTTTAAAAAATTTTAATATAGAAACATATACGGGGGTGTTCATTTAAAATAACATAGTTTTTCTATAATGGAAAAATCGGCCATTTTTTTTTTGAGCTATGGAATGCACAATAAAATCTTGAAGGTACGAATAAACTTTAAAGAAATTTTATAAGTGCCTGCAAAAACCATCTTGATACCTTTATTTGTTTCAAGTTATTCTCTTTAAAAAAAATGTCAAAATATGGCGACTATAATGTCTCCCTATTATTTATAACACATGATTGTTTTTTTTCTGTTTTCTCTAATGCTATGAAATTAGGTAATACGAATTAAATTTATTTGCGTCCGATAGAAGTGGGCCTATTTCTTTCCTTTTTCCTGGTACAATTAAATTGTGTGATATGAATAGAATATTCCTACTTAATTTAAATATTTTAAACAGAAGCTACTAGAGCATAAGAAAATTAAAATATTTGGCATCATTAGTAAATAAAGATTCCACCGATGTAAGATTATCGTCAGGCGTAAAATTTTCGAACCGAATTTACCGCGATCTTGAATTAAAATTCCGAAAATACTTTCCGGGTGCCGAATTTGAGAAAACTAAATCAAAAAATTCGCACTTCAAAAAAATTGCCGGAAATAATTCATGCTCTTGGGAGATTATAAGTAACAATTTATTCTTTTTTTTAAGTGTCATTAAAATTCTGTTCTTAACAAAACTGTCTTAAATTATGTTTTCTAATTTACTGAATGTCGAGTTCTTAAAGCTAATTAGCAACTCAACTATTTCTATTCCACAGAGCAAACTGCTTTGCGACAGCTGAAAAAAATAAAAGAAGAAGACAAATGGTTCTAGGAGATAGTCTTTGACTTAAGAAAACATAAATAAAAGTAGTATTTTACGACAAAAATGCTAAATCATTTAATATGGTAAAGCGTTGGAAAGACAAATGAGTTTAAATTGTATCTTAAAAATAAAGAGTAGAAATATACAAGGCACCATTAAAAATTATTTTCCGATTTACTTGCATACAGGGGCAGATGTACAGTGACGGCCAGTAAATCTTGGGCAACAAATTTGTCAAATTTCGACTTTTCTGCCAATCTTTGTAAATCTTTTATTTTTACCTTGTTTTACTTTTAATTACTATAAATAAAGCAACGGGTAAAAGAAAATATTTATATTTTATAAAAACTAACAAATTAATAAATTAATTAACAATTTAATAAATTCACCAAACCTAAATATACTTATTGCGGCCCCGGTTTTTTCCAAGACAGAGTTTAGCCTTCCAGGCATTAAATGGACCAAAGCCTAGGCGTAGTCGGATTTCCTCGTAACTCATCCCCACTAAGCCTCGAAAAAAAATTGTATTCTTACAGGTTTTCCGTTTTACCCTTTTTGCGGCATAAACTTCAAAAAAATTTTCCTATTTATTTTTTTAATAATAATCCCCATGACCAATTTTCCACCCCAAAAATTTAAATAGCCTACTACTTCTGTCCTTTTGGGTATATTTTTCTTTAAATCGTGTTCCTTGGGGCCTGTATACCTTAAGTATCCCATTGTAGCACGACTGAAACACTTTTTTATCGGTGAATATTATATTTTCCCAAAAAATCGAAGGTTCCAAGTAAAATTGTAGGGCAAATCCAATGCGTTGTTCTTTATTTGCATTTAAGGCTGCCGGGTGGCATCGCAATTCGTATATTTGCCTTATTCTTCGCCGTGCTGTTCTAACCGATGCTGGGAAATTGCTTTTCGTTTTTGCTGTAACTACAGATTTAAATGGTTGGTTTCTCAAAACATTAACTAAATTATTGTCTTGTTCTTGATTCGATAGTTTGGGGCAAGCCTCTCAAAGGAGTGTGTTTCCTACCATTTTCTCTTAAAGGAGTGTGTTTTCTACTATTTTTTTAACAACTTTTTGGGATGTTAAGCTTTTCCGCAACATCCCTTTCTGGACAACCTCTCTGCTCAATATAATGAATAATTAATACATTTCGATTCAAAGTTAAGTTTGTTGTCCAAGATTTAATGGCCGTTACTGTATCTATCGGCCGTTTTAAACCAATTTTAAAAACTGCATTTAATTGAACTCCTGCTTATTTTTGACTTATTTATTAGATAAATGTAATAATTGATTATGTAAAATATATTTTAGAGAAAAAAAAACTAATCCTCGCATGTATAGCAGACAATAGATAATAAATGATTAGTTGTTTAGCTAAATCGAATGATTGATAGAATTAATATAGAATTATGTTTAGTAATGTGGAGGATCCTCGATTTTTTATATATTCATCGTCACGTCTGAGCATTGATCTGATAAAGTAATCTATATAAAAAAGTTATTAAAATGATGCTTAGAAATAAAAATAAAAAAGAAACCAACAAATATTTACAGCTCCCGCAGGCTTATAACAAAATATCAAAAATAACCTACAAGTAAAAAGAAACTTAACTATTTTATTAACGATAATCTCTAGATAATCATAATTTTAAACAATAAAAACTTTGTTTTTAAAATTAAGGATTTATAAGCTTATTCATAGTTATTTTTCAGAACCATAGGATATTTGCAATATTTTTTATTTACAAATTGAATGGTCATAAGCCTATATTTCTTTTTTTAATAAACCCAATTTTGAAACATTTCTGGTAATATTTATAATTTTTTTTAGTAAAAATCGTAATTTTTCTTGATAAAAATTTACATCCTAATATAATTTTAAAGTTCTTTTTACGGTTTTGCTAAAACACTAAAACAACTTACACAAAAAACAAGGTTAAATTGTAAACATAAGATTTTTTTGTGTAGAACACGGTCCTCTTGAATAAAAAACAAAGACATTTAATCTTCTGTTGTCGTCTTTTTGGTATAAGATTGAGACAAGATATACTTTTTGTAAAAACAAAGAAAGGGTACAATTAAGCCGCGTTTACACCAAAGTTTTTCACAAGTTGCGGCAATTTGTTACATTTTCTACAAAATATAGCAATTTTTTTTGTCTTCCACTTGTGGAGAGACAAATCGTCCACTAAATTTTGGTTTCCCGTGGAGTGTCGGTAAAGATCAAAGAAAGTTGACAACTAAAAGTGGACGATTTGTTGTTGAGCGCTTTGCGCAGGCAAGTTATGAAAAACCAGTGGAGATGTGGAGAACCACTGCCTAAACCTTTCGCGACAATTCTTTGGCAACAAGTTTTCCACTTGTTGCTTTAAATTCTTTTAAAAAGAGCAACTTTTAGTTGACAACTTTTAGTTTCCTAAAAACAATCTTTTTGACAACTTTTAAGGCGTGTTTACACCAAAGTTGAAAAGATTGTTTGTGTTAACATTGTCAACTAAAAGTTGCTCTCCCTAAATTGGAGCAAGAAGTGAAAGATTTTTTGTAGAAAACTAAAAGCTGCTTTTCTCAAAATTAGAGCAACAAGTAGAAAACTTGTTGCCAAACAATTGGCGCGAAAGGTTTAGGCAGTAGCTCTCTAGATTTTCACTAGTTTTCTACAAGTTGCTTGCACAAAGTGAGTAGCAACAAGTCTTCTCACTTTTAGTTGTCAACTTACCTTGATCTTTACCGTCACACAGCAGGAGACTGAAATTTAGTGGAAGATTTGTCTCTCCACAAGTGGAAGACAGAAAAAGTTGCTGTAATTAGTAGAAAAAGCAACAAATTGCCTCAACTTGTCGAAAACTTAGTGAAAGACTTTGGTGTAACCGCGGCTTTAGTTGTCAACTTTTATGTAAACGCGCCTTTAGAGTGGCAGTTTTTAGTACATTGTTACTATACGTAAATACTTATAACATTCAATAAATTGCATTTCTTTAATTTTAAAGGTTTTCCAAATATACCTGTTTAAATATTAAAATGCCCAATATCTCAAAACTGACCTTTTTTAGTTGTCCTACTATTATTCTAGAGCGCCGACATGTTAAATGTTATTTCATTAAATGTTACACAATTATTTTAAATTTCATCTGCAAATGAATTAAAAAAATAGTTTTTTTATTATTCTGAACGTAACTGTTATTTTAAAGAAAAAAATTAAAAATGTTGATTATCTATAGTAAACTTTAACCATAATTTTTTATTTTAACTTATGTCCTCCTATAAATGTTTACAGCATAAAGTAATTAAGTATAAAAAGTATATTATTTTTGACTATATAATAGAACAAAATGGTCGTAATTTGTCGGCAATAAAACAATAAACTATATTTACCCGTGCTTAAACGTTAAGTAAACATGGCCGTAAAAATAGAAAAATTTCCGAGCCTAAACATTACACATATAATTTTATTATAGGAATAACTAAGGCCGATATAACACATAGGCGCCCTTTATATATTTTTGAAATTAACTTATTTTCAGTCATTAAAAAAGCTACAATATTGGTGGTAAAAAAAGTAATATAGTAACATTTTCTGCAGGGCTAACCTGGAATGTTTAAAATGGAGGTTTCTGTAACCTTGTGCTTATTTAAAAACTTCTTTTCACAACATTTTACCTCAAACTCATTCACCAATTTTAGTCATTTTAGTTTGGCATAAGTATTATGTTTTAAAAAAACTTTGCAACTTTTTTCCCAAAATGTAACGCAAATTTAATGCAAAGTTGCTTTTTCTTAATGGGACAACCTTTTGTATTATTTAACCATTTGTTTCAAAATAATATTTCGTCATTATTGATTTTTTTATTAGGTATTGTTATTTGTTATTTTATCATTGATTCATTAATTTTTTATTTTATTTTTTAACTCTTTATGGCCACTTAGGTTTTCCTCTAGTTTTTAAAAATATTAAGGCTGGTTGCCTGTTTTTTAGATATACAGGGTGATTCATGAGGAAATGTCAATACTTCAGGTACGTAGTCGGGGTCCAAAAATAAACATAAAAGTTTATACAAATATGGGTCCGCAAGGTTTTTGATTCCGAAATACGGGGTGTTAAAGTTTTTATTTAATTTTTCTATTTTTTAAATAAAATCTATGATAATGTAATCATCCGAGTTAAATTTTGGTATCCTGGGGTTTTTGGTATGACGGTTTTGAATCTAATGTGTGCAGCTCTTACACGGCTCTTACTTGTAGGGGGCCATCTACACTTTTACTATTTTGAACATTTCAACTTTTGGTACGGCACTGTATTACTTTTTTAAGTGAATTAAATAACTGTTTGTCATTTTTACGTCAAAGGTATCCTGTTAAAAGTCGACATAAGCAACCGTTTTCGAAATATTTATATTAAAAAAAATATATATCACGCATGACACGCATCTGATTTTATTACAGCAAACTTAAAAAATGTATAATTAAGCGATATGTATTTTAATTATTAATAAAATTATTTTTCTTAAATTATGTTCAGCAAAACATAAAAACAAAAATTTTAAAAAATTAAAAAAAAATTTTAACACCTTATGTCAATAAGGCCCTTGAACACATATGTGTATAGACTTATATGCTTATTTTTGGACCCTGAGTACGTACCTAAAGTATTGACATTTTCTCATGAATCACCCTGTATAGCGAAAAACCTCTGTAAAGTATTTGCACTTTTTTCCGTTCCCAATAAAAAATCTATGTATGTATCTCCGAGACGAATAGGATGGGCGGCTTTTTTTAAATTTGCAGTTGTTTAGAAATTTAAACTTAAAAGGGTACCTTTTTTCTCAATACCCAAAGATCTATCGAAAAGGCGCCACCCTATACAAACTCTAAGTCACATAGGATAAAGTTATTTTTTACCATGTTTAAAAAAAAATCAAAAAGCTTAAAGAATTTTCTTTATTTATAACCGTATTAAGATATTTGTTAGTAAGTGGTCATTTTATCATACAAAAAACAATGATGAAACGTAATGGCCAAATTTCTATTTAAAAACCTCGGCCTCTTAAAGTGCTGAGATCTAAAATTCAAATTGTTTTTTTTTAACATGACAAGTTTTTTACTGATTTATCTGATCTGTATTAATAAATTGTATATTACCATTGAAACAGACAGTTCCTTTATACAAACAGATCAGTAAAAAAGTTACCAAGTCAAAAAAGAACTTGGTCTGATTTTAGACCTCAGTACTTTAAGAGAGAGGGAGAACTTTGGGTAAGAACTTGTCCCTTATTTCGTAGGATTTCTTTTTTTTCGGAGTTTAATGAACGAAATAAAATTTTGCCCTTTTAAATTCTAGGACAATTATGCCTTCAGAAACTCAGGTCCAGTAGATTGCCTCTTCTAAAATACCACCTAAATATACGACATTACCGAACCTAATTACTTACTCACCAAATTTTAAGTTTCTACACCCCCGGAAAGTAACCCATAATTTTGATAGTCAATGAACCAGTAATAAAATTGGCGATATTTAAAATCGAATATCTTAGAAACCACTTGACATACCTACCTCAATTTTTTTACAGGTAGTTAGAATATATACCATTTCATACCTTTATGTAAAACAATAGCATCGGTATGTTAAAGTAAATAAAATGTTGCTGTGAATTTACATACCGAATCTCATATCTTTGTGTGAAACAATAACGAAGTTCTGATAAGGCTGAGAATACGCTTATTTTTCGTGTAAGATATCCACTGCATGCGTCAGGCTAAAACTGTCCATTGCGCCTACCGTTCGCCTAGATAAAAATTTGTACCTTTGTTACTTATTTGTTTTGTGAAAGTATCAAAAATAGGACTGGAAAATTTTAATACAAGTGATGCAAAGTAAAAGTAACTTTTTCACTTTTACAAATAACACCATTTTTTTATTGTTTTGCAAGTGGTAAAACCTGTCTGAAAACTCAGAATGCTGCCAATAAAGATACAAGTCATTTGATTTTATGCTCTGGTTAAGCTGCAAAAGAGCGCAGGGCGTTCTTCTGGAAAACAGTCAGAAATGACATTATCAAAAGAAACTCTGTTTTAGCTGAAAAAACTTCCCTGTTAAGCCTCTTGGGGTTTTCAGAAGCGATGGAAAAGGGTAGATGGAATGACCTTAATTCCCTGGAAATATGGAAAACAATTACTTTGGGACGCTACTTGCAGCCCTACCTTCCCAAAAACTATCTGGACAAAACTAATTTTGTAGGTGCGGCTGCTCTGTTTCGAGAATAAAACATCTAAAATATAAAAAAGCTTGAAGAACGCTTTTTTTTCATTCCTTTTTCCCGTTGAAACTTTTGGTCCTTTGGGTGATGAGGCTAAGGGTTTTATTAATGAAATTGCAAAAAATACAATGCAAAAATCCGAAGTTTCATTATCAAAAAAATGTTTTGTGCAACGGAGTAAAGCATCGTACTAGAACAATCCAGGAAACCTAGGACTTGATGAAATTATAATTTTAAATATAGATTAAGTTATTTATTTAATTTTAGAATATTGTTATTTGGTATGTAGTGAATTATTATTAATATATTTAAATTGCTTAGTTTTGGAAAAAAAATCATAGATAGGTGGCAGTTTTTGCTGAATAATCCGGTATCGTAATCGCCTTAGGTTAAGGGTTTTTTTTACAGAAGTTACTGCCACTTAACTGTAACTCTTGTATTAACACACACAAAGCGATATTTTGCGCGACCTGGTATGCAGTAGATAATGTCTGTCTAATTTGCATATTGGAATGCGTTAATTTGAACAACAGCCCGGGGGTGAAATACATCGTCGGTAAAGAAACAGGTCGCCACGTCAAATTTGTACTTAAAGACGTAAGGACCCCGGGGTTAAGTTCGTCTCTTATCTGGAATAAAATTTTGCGTTTGGGTGGACAAAAGTAACAGTTTATAGAGTTGTATAGACGACCATGTTTTGAAAAATTAAAGATCGATTTCAATCATGGGCTCTATTTAAATAATATAATGGTGGTGCCTTGAAAGGTCAATTTTAACAGATAACATGTGTCATTTTAGCAAAGGAGTCTGTAAAATTTTTATCGATTTTGAAGCATGAAATGTCAAACCCATATTTTATTTTAATTTATTAACAGGCGTGTGTTCCGATAGGTTTTGACAAGGAAGTTTTCATCTAAAAACACATTTTTACTAAAACATGAGCTTGTTATTTAATTGTAACACTGTTGTTTCTTTATCCAAACTCACAACACCCTTAAAGGCAGGTTCATAAGACAAACAAAATTAAGTAAATTGTCAAAGAGGGTACACAGCGCAGAAATGAAGATAATGTAACAATGATGGTTAAAAAAACGAAACAACCAGAGTATCAAATTTAAGTAGTTTCTTATGTACACATGTAAATATTTAAAACATATAAAACTCATGTTATGAAATGGAAATTATCCGGAGTAACGCACATGGTCTAAAATATTTGCCTAATATTTTTAAATATACTGTGACTAACAGTTTAACAAATTTCTAAATAACTTTAAAACAGTTAACAGCTTGTTACAATCGATAAACAAGACACAAAGCTTAAATATTTATATTAACTTAAAATATACTATATCTACAAATTTGTCATTTACTAGCTTTATCTTCTATTAGTTTTTTTTTTACTTTATCTAGGATTACAATAAAGAAGGGCATAAGTATAATTAAAAATATCTGGTTGTCCAGACGACCCAGAGACTAATTTTGTTATTGGTAAGTATATAAGGTACGCTTACCATCAGTGGCGTTTATTGACTACAAAAAGTAAGAGGCCCAACTGTGTAATTTAAAAATTTATTGAAATAAAAAGGTTTTTTTTATTTTTAAAAAGTGAGGGGCTTGGGCCTCCCTGCCTCTTCCAAAGTGTACGTCACTGCTTACCATCGCCATCTTTTATCCAAAAAAAAAAAAAAATTTTGCGATACGAGGAAAATTTTTATTTAAAAATATTTAAAGCATTGTTAAAAATAAAAAACAAGAGCAGATTGGATTTTTAAAGGCTACTGTTACTTGGGATAGATTTAGGTTTTAATTAAACACTTACTACGCTGTTTGCAACATAAAAAGGGGTTAAATAGGAACTTCTTCTCGTATTTCCATTGTCTTTATTAATTTTTTTAAGTTTTGAACAGTAAGTATCTCCGATCGTTTTTAAGTGATTCACTTGAAAACGATCAGAGATACTTACTGTTCGAAACGTTGTGAAAAAATTAAGTAAAGACAATGAAAGTCCGAAAAAAAGGTTTTATTTAACCTGGAATATTGTCTAGAACCTTCAGAAACACGATAAAAAGAGTTTTTAGGAATATATTAAAGGTTAAAACATGATTTTTTTTTATAAATTGAAAAACATTTTTCCTAATTTTTGAAAGAGGTTTTTAAGTAGGGCTGTGCCGATATCTATACTCAAATCGAATATCGGTCGATACTTACTTATTTCCAATACTCGCCCATACCTAAATTTCAGGATAAAAATGTATCTGAATTCAGATACTGTTCTTTTTCGTGTCAAATCGGTCGGTCAGAAATCATTGTCACTCGCCTTCACTTTCATTTAAGCTTGAACAGAAAGACGCTATTTCAGGTAAATAATAATAATAAATATAATTTTATTGGCGTTTACCGTAATATAGTTTATGTTCCTAATATTTTTTATTTTTTAACATCTAAAATATTTGTTTTACATGTTTGTTGTTTCTTCCTTCGCAAATTTTATGAACATGCCGCACAGTGAGTGGCTACTTACTGAAAAAGTTGTTAAAATTTTGAAACCGTTTCAAGAAACTACAAAGACACTAAGTGATCATTCTGCTTCTTTAGCGGGTATTTTTTCCACTAAATGAGGGCATCGAATTTGTTTTAAAACATTATTCAAAAGTAGGTGTAAAATCACTCGCAAAGAAATTATTAGCAGGACTGAAAAATCGCTTCAGTTTTATGAAACAGAATGATCTCTATTTAATTACTACGGTCTTGATCCTCGTTATAAAGCTGGATTACTTACCAATGATAAAGTAAAAAGGTAATTGATGTTTTTACTTTTAAACTGTTAAATGGTTTGTTTTAATTTGGACTATTTTAAGTGTTAATATAAAAAAATTTAAACATTATTTTAAAAACAAGTTTTTATCTGAATTCAAGATACTTTCAGGACAATATCGGAATCGGAGTTAAAGGTATCGGAGTATCGGTAAGCGTATTTAAAATGTGGTATCGGCACAGCCCTATTTCAAAGATAAAACATCATTTTAAAAAATACTAATCTATGACATCATTCGGATATATGTATATATTTTAAGTAAATATATATTTTTTTGTTTAAAGGTGTCTCTGAGTAAACAAACTATATTTGCCCAGTCATATTAGGTGCCAACACTACATATCTTTGGTCACATATCTACAGTATATTTTTTTCCTACGAGCGAGCGGAAAAAGTCCACTTTTCCGCACGCATTTGAGTGCGCAAAGTTGTACTTTTTCGCACGGCGTGCGGAAAAGTAAAACTACTCTGAAATCTTACAGGTAAGCAAGATTTATATGTATTTTAGTAATTGTAGGCTATTTCATGCAATATACGAAGCCATTGCAAGTTTTAGTTTATTCTCTTTTTTGTTTGTTATGTTTTAATATTTCAACTAAAACAAAAAAAAACATTTTTTTAATTACCCTGTATAATAATAATAAATGATTATGACAAGTTAAGCAACAATATGTAATGATTGGTGATTTTAACACGTCAGATTTTTTCTTCGTTTCCATATGAACAAGCAATTGCACAAATGAATTTCAATACAAACAAGCATTTTTAATGAAAAGGCGTCATAGTTTTTTTTTTTAATTAAATAAAAACCGAAAAAAAATAATTTTTAAAAAATGAGAGTTCCGATGAGGAGCTACCAGATTCTATCCTGGATGCAGCAAATACCGTAAGTTTGAATTTATTACCAGCGTAAAAAATATGAGAATCAATATAGTCATTTGAAAACTGGTGCTCCAGCAAGGGACAAAAATATTAAAGAAGAAGTGTTTTTGGCCTTTTTTGAAGATTTGAAAAAAACATATAATTATAATACTTTTGGAGTAAGTACTCTATTTTAAAAATGTCCTCAAAGTGAAAAGGAACCATTTAAGTTCATATTTCAAGCTAAAGGTATTTTTCCCTTCCACGGGGCCCGCCGCATGCGTCTAACGCACACGTTAGCGGCAAAGCAATAATTTTTTAAATGTAATGGTTTCTGTTTTTAAATGTCCCTTTCCCGCTTTAATAAACTGCCGACTGAGGGGCTATTTACTGAAAAATTTGTAAAAACCTTTTCGGTCTGCGACCTATGATATTCTGTTTGGGTTTTTTGTGGGAAATTTGTTTTTTTTCATAAATTGTTAAAAAAATTGAAACTTTTTTTTTGAAAAAAAGATCCTGATTATTCTATTTGATTTTAAAAGTTTTTAAGATCCAAATCCAATGATGTTTTTGCACTTTTAAAATTTTAAATTTTTTTGGAATAAGTGTTAATACATTATTTTGTTTTTGGGAAGAATACTTTAAAATACATGGAGTTAAAGGATCCAGGTACCGTATTTAAAAAAGTTGATGGACAGCTCAAAGAAATCGTCGTGTATAAATCAAATACAAATCTTGAGAACATGAAAAGTAGCAATAAAGTAAAATATTTTGTTCTGATTCAAATAAGTCTCTGAAAAAAAACGAAATTTTTTGCGAATAATGGTTTTTCCAACACTAATATTTTGAAAATTCAAACAGTTCTAAGGTGGAATTTTTGATTAGCACAATGGCTAACTTTTTCCTCTGGCGTTATGGGATATTGAACTCGTTGCTCTTCGGACTTTATATGTCTTTTTTATTTAGTCAAGAATAAAACTTAAACTCTGCTTTATTCACTCTTAAAATATTTTCTAAATTTTACTTCACCTGTTGCAGATGTCGATTTATTAAATGTTAGTATAACAACAATCATTATTTGGTTTTTTAAATATGTGGATTTATAGAGGAAATTGCTATGTTTCAATTGGCTAATTGTAATAGGGTATTTCAGTCATCCTCTTTTACTTCTCCTAAAAATTTAAAAATATATTCTAGATCATCCATTCACGGATTCTTACCAAAGATTATTCCCTTTCACTAAAATTTTAATATCGCATTTGACCGCGGCTCCCAAGAAACCAGATTAAAGGGGCCGCAGGGCCTTTTTGTCGCATTGCGTTAGTCGGATGCGAAGGTCCGTGGAAGGAACCTACACTTTAACAATCACTACTTAAACACCAAAACGTGGGATACCGGCCAAAAAATAAAAACTTTCAGCAAAGAAGAAGTTTCAAGATTCATGAAAGAAGCACCTGATAATATTTACCTTCTAATAAAAGTTGCTACAATTTTTGGATTAGCCGGTGCTTGTAGGAGAGATGAACTTACAAAAATAATGATTGATGACATACAGGATAATGAAAATTTGATAGTGGTAAAAATTCCTGACAGTGAAAATAACATTTCCAGAAACTTTGTAGTGTCCGATGAAACAAATAAGGGACTTTATCTGCAATTGTACCGTAAATATGCAAATTTGCGAAAACCATATACCCCACACAGACTTTTTTTGTCCAGTATAAACAAGGAGCATGCAGTACGCAATGTGTGGGAATAAATTCAATAGGTAAAATGCCTTCAGAAATTGCTGCATACCTAAAATTAAAAAATCCAGAAGAGTACACTGGACATAGTTTTCGTCGATCCTCTGCGACTATGTTAGCGGATTCTGGAGAAGGAATTACCAATGTCAAGCGACTTGTGGGCTGAAATCAACGGCTGTAGCTGAGAGCTACATTGATGAATCCACAAATCAGAAAAAGGATATGTCGAATAAAATATTGACCATGAACAACTCCCCTCCTGAGCTAAGTCAACCTTCATCAATACAATAAGCGCTTCCTTTAAACCCGCTAAATGAAATTACAGGTTCTGCAATTAATTTACAATATGCTAATAACTGTTCTTTTGTTGTAAATGTTATCAGCAAATAATTCCCATTTATAAATATGTTGTAGTAGTCTTTCAGATTAAACATTATTTAAAAAATAATCATTGCTTTAAAATTGGTATTATCTGACGCTCGTAGGAAAATTTTGTTCTAACGCTTGCGCAAAGTGACTTTTCCGCACGCGATTGCCTTGCCCGAACGACGCGAAGCGGAGTTCGGGCAAGCAGTCAAGTGTTAGGTGTTAGGAAAATAACTATTTTGTTTCACATATCTGGATTTCTTGATAAATTATTTATGTCACTTTGACATATCTTAGGCCTTTAACCAGGGTAAGCATCATACGCTCGTTAACGAACTGTCTTATTATGGCCCTTAACTTTCCTCTTGGCTATTTGGTTTCCTTTCTAATCCACCTATATCAGTTTATTCTAAATGGTCACTCTTCCAGCTTTTACCAAATTAAAGCTATAAGCTCACTGCGTACAGTGCTTGCAACTTACAGCTGCAGATATAACTTAAATTATAAAGTATTTTTAGATTTGGATGCCCATATTTCCAATACTATAAGATTTTTTTTGTTAGTCATACAACATTTAGGCTCTTTTATTAAAAAGTCTTTTTTACTATTAAACTTATATCGATGATCATATCTCTTAAACTATTATAGATAGGAGAACTAATATAAAATGGAATATTTTCTTAAAGGTACTTAAAATATTTTTTTACTGATTACAAAATATACAGAGTGTTCCATTTTAAAAATGCAATTTAAGTATAAAGCTTAAAAACACAATTGCCAATTGTTTTTTGCATTCTTAAATCTTAAAAGACGTCAAATTGGTACTGTTTTAATTATTTAAACCATTTTTTATTTTGATTAATAACAAAGTTACTAACGGCGACTCTTAAATTGGATATGTCTGTATATTCTTTTATCTGCTTTAAATATCTGATTTACTCAGCTTTTCTTTAACATTATCCGCCATTATATAAATATATCTAATATGTAGTTTTCAAAAAATTAATAAAATATTCTTAAGAATTTTGTTTAAAAATCAAAAATATGTAATCAAAATTTGTTAACTTTTGAAAAGTTAAGTAAATAACCCCTTAGGAACACCACCCTTTACTTGAATTTGTGAAGTGGAACCTTTTAGTTTTGCAAAGTTTCAGCTTAATAAAGAATAGTGTCTAATTTTCCTTTTAACGAAATTTCCGTACCCAACCACGAGCTCTTCAAGCCCAATTTACATCACGTAAGCATCGTTAATTATCTCAATTTTCTTTAATTTTGCTCGATGCTGTTGTGCCTATCATTAATTATGTTGTCTTTCTATTCTGTATTCACTTCCTTATTTCCCAAGCATCGACCGACGTTTAAAACGAATTTGCGAGAGGCAAATCTTAAATGGATCACGATTTGAGAGTGTTTCTTTTCAAACAAAGCATAAAGTAATCTTGTATTTGACTAACCTCAGGTGCGTATCTACAGGAAAATTTTAACCCAATGGGTATAAACAAAGTTTCCAGAATTAAAATGAAAGTTAAGTCACTTGTTGTTGGCAGTGTGACTACAACACAGCAAAGGTGCGCTTATAAATTGGACGATTGGTACGGCGCATAGTGGAAAAGATGGAAGCAACTCTGGCCACGCGTCAATGTAAATCGGATGGTGGAATTTTTTTCTTAATTATGTGGTCTTTTTATTCTGTATTCACTTTTTTATTTCCCAGAGATCCACAGACGTTTGTAACGAATTTGCGAGAGGCGAATCTTAAATGGATCACAATTTGAGAGTGTTTCTTTTCAAACAAAGTTTGTTTGTCAAGTCCGAAATTGCGCAAAATTATCTATGTTTTTCTTAAAACCTTAACTAGTTGAATTTTTTTCACTCAACAATTTTTTTATACAAATATTTTAGATGCCTTTAATTTCAAGACAAATACAGATATTGTAGCGACGTTTGGAATTTAACAATAAAATTTGATCAATTTACCAAAAAAAAATAAATAAATAAATAAATCGAAGATTCGCTTTTAATGGTCCGATTTTCTTCTGTAGGACACGCAAAAAATAACTTTTTTTTTGTAAATTTTAGTTTTTTTTACGAAAGTGTTTCCTTTGAAGTCAGTAAGGATCTGGTATATATTTGATGTGAGTACCATGTCTCATATTTTAGAGTAAAAATTTGAAAAATTGTAGAGACGCCAATGCAGCTAAGTAAAACAAATAAAGGATTTGCTGTGGCACTTTCGTTCAATCCTGTGTAATTTTGTGTTTGCTAAATACTTTGAAAGTTTAAAATAAATGGATTTTTCCATTATCTTGCAAAACAACTAAGAATAGTTATATCTCTCTTGACGGGATAATTTTAGATTCTTTCTAGGATATAGGGTGCATACGTGCGGCTTTTCAGTAAGTGTAATTTCAGAATAAACCATATTCTTCAATTTTACATCAAAGCAACCAACGCAAAATTAAAAGTAAATAGACGAAATAAACGTATAAAATTGCTACTTGAATACGACCCTGGTAAAGGAGGCCCTTACCAGGGACCAAAAGCGTTGCAGTTTTGGACGATCATTTGCCCATCATAAAATGATCATTTTTCATGAAAGCTTTATGTTGGCTTTACTTAGAATTTGTTACAAGTTTTTACTTCCGTTGTACCAGCTTGATTAATACGCTTTGTCTTTTAATAAAAAAAAACGCTTGGTTTGAAATATATTTTATTATTTAATATAATTTTTTTGAACTTTAAAACACATTGTTTAAGTTATCTCCTAATTTATAAATTCCACCCCTGAAGTGAAAGTTTGAAAAACTGTCGAAATACCCTTCCACGGCTGATATTACCTCTTTGTTCAATGAAAATCGTTTCCACGCATGAATTTTTTAAATTGTGAAAAGTGGGTGGATGTAGCAACAATTCGTACATTAATTAACTGATTTTCGCATTAGTATTTGTGTTGTGTGAAATGGTGCATCGTCTTAAATATTTTTTTGTAAAGCAGATCTCTTCCTGCGAATTTTAACAACTGAATGGTTCAAAAAGGTCACAATAATATTCTAAGTTTCTTGTTTCACCAGTCTGTAAGTATATGACGAACAAAATGCCTTTTGCATCTCAAAAAACTGATGTTAACACCTTTTTGACCGATTTCTGGATCCTAACTCGCTTTACAGATAAAGTATTAAGACCACACGACCCCTTAGCTTCCTGTCTTAGTTTAGGATAATGGCGATAGAATCAAGTCCTATTTCATAGTGATAAAAAGACGAGAATTTTTTTTATCCCCTTAAATCCTTTCAAAGGCTGCTGAGAAAATTGTATTCAAATGAGTTTTTGTTACATTATTAGCCAGTGAGACCCATTGTACACAGGACTTTTTAAAATCCAATTTTTCAGCAAAAATATTGCTCTAAAATCTCTCTTGCTTTAACTTAATCATTTTCAGTAAATCGACGATCTTCCAAACCAATATCCTGCATTTCTACTTGAGTTTTGGTGTGGATGCACTTTTTGGACGTCCTTCACGTAATCTTCTTTACGACTTGCTTACGACACTATTTTATTTTGGGACCCGTTTTTCTGCTGTTTTAGTTACAGGTGAAGAATCCTTATATCCTTTTACCAATGATTTATGACTTTATTTCAGTGCTACACCTTCCAAAAAATGAAATTTTATCACTGTACCATATTTAATTTTTTCCATTATAAAAATACTACACGTTAACGTTAAACAGGTGTAAATATACGAATAAATTGACAGATCTACATAAAAATTTTGTTATTCACTAAAAAGAACTTAGTCCAGTACCTGAAGACCTAAAAGTACCCAAAGCTGTAAATAAATCTGTACAGTTTTCATTTGTGGTGCAATTCTTAGGAGGTCTTTGCGGATGCTTTCGAGCGAAAAAAAGTTTATCAAAATGAAGATTACTTTGAAATCTACAAAAATGGTCTTTAACATTTTTTTCGCAACACCAATATTTTTCGCAAAAACGGCCGTCTAACAATCCATAAAATCCCACACTGGATAGATGTGGCAGTAGTAGATTCTTTCTAAAAAATGCAGATGGGCAAAACAATGTTTCATCAAAACGCAATAAAGATGGTAAAGGAAAATTTTCTGGGTTCATTGAAAACTTGCTAAGGTCTCATTATAAATAAGAAATGTTAATAACAATCCATTTTTTTAAAATATCAATAATTTAATGAGATACTCTCAAAATATTGTAAAAAAACTTTGACAGCTTTTTTAATATTCTATAAAAATCAGAATGAACCCAAACTCATATGTCATGATAGGTACGGGTTTTCCCATTCCAATAAACTTTGAATGATTAAAAAATGAACATTATTGCCCGAGTAATGAAACAATTCGTCCGTCCGCTTAAAACTGAATCCATGAAGATAGCGGCATTCTAGCGGTAGATCGGCAGCCGAAATGAGGGAACTTTTGGGTCCGTTATCTCGAAAACTATCGATTTTCAAAAAAAAATTATGAAAACCATTTTTGTAGATTACAAGGCGGTCTTCATTTTTTGTTTTGTTAAACAAAGATTGTCCAATTCGCATATTTTGGCAGATATTAGCGGAAAACCCCATTTTCGGGCCTTGTCGGGCCATTTTTAGCTCTTTCCCACCTGTTAATGTTGATAAACTTTTTTTTGCTCGAAAGCATTTCCAAAGACCTAAGAATTGCGCCACAAGGGAAAAGGGTACAGATTTATTTACAGCTTTGTCCCTTTATTTACTGGATTAACTTACATTTTTCGAAAAACTAAAACCGACGAGTCTTATATCGCCATCCCTTATCGAAAGACAACACCCATTGAACAACGTATTATTGTTGATAACTTAACAACCTTTCTACCACATTACAGTAACGTTTTCACATGTTATCTTTTTCGCCCGCCCAAGTATAAGATGTTATAATTATTATTTATATATTCATAATATAATGCATGTCAGTGCAATCAAATACGTGTAACTTTAATACGGACAGCTGAATTACAATCCGTCAAGACGTATCAATTTTCAACTACAGACGATAGTTGTCTTGTAACCGTTGTAAGCCGATCCTTTGAGCTGCGCCTTTCTATTGCCATTGTATTGAACACCCTATGAAAAATAGACACTTCTCGGTCATTCACAATATTTTCTCGTTTATAACTGGTGAAATCATATCTGTCTTTGACGTGCAAATTTATTTTATGGTAATTTTTGGCACAAATTGAGGAGTTTATTTGTAAAATGTCTACGTAAACCAGTAGCTTTTTCTAAATATCTACGTAAACTAGTAGCTTTTTCCAGCGAAAAGCCATATTTTGGTATGAAGCTCCATGTCGAGATAATGCGTCTAACATACCTAATTTTAAACGCACTATTTTATGGTAGAACCTCTTATAAAGGTCTAATTCAATGAGATATTTTTATTTTAGTTTTTGCTATAAACACCAAAAATTACTACTGTTTGCACTGATTAATCAATGGATCCACAAAAGACCTCAAAGTACCATTGACATAAGTACAGTTTTTGTAACTACAACATCTAAGAATATGAGATAATGTGTGGAACACAACCCGTTCGCAAGCCTTATAGTAGGAGAGACAGAACCAAGATGGGGCCGTCATTGGTAATATGACATTTCTTCATTGCAATGTGTTTACTTAATGCCAATACATATTTACAATTCTTCGCGTGCGGACCCTACTGAATAGTGGGTTGTTATAAGGGCTGATGAAAATATATCGGGTGAGTAGGTATTCACTCAACCAAACAAAATCCCACAAGGCAGACACGTGTGTAGATACAAATGAGTTGGCAGACAGGAGTAAAAATAGGGGTGAAAGGCCGTCATCGATGACATAAAATTTTTCCAATGCAATTTGTTTTTTTCATGCCAATATTTACAATTTCTCGCAGGCGGAGACTCTAGTGGATACAGGGGCTAGTTATGAGGGTGAGAGTGGCAAATTTTTTCAGGTAAAAGATGTCATCAATGATATGTTTTTTTAGATAAGTGGGTACTTACATAACCAAAAATAATTCCAAAAGGCGCACCCGTAGGTAGATAAAAAGGGAGGGGGGGCGGACAGGGGTAAAAACTTGGGTGAAAGGCCGTCATCGTCACTTTTCCATAGCAATGTGTTCATTTAATGCAATAAAGTAATGCCATATCACTGATGCTTTCCTCCCAAATTTTTACCACTGTCCGCCACCCCCTTGTACCTACTCAGCTGTCCGCTTTCTGGGATTTTGTTTGGTTATGTAAAATCTTCCTACGTAAAACATTTTTAAGCATATCAATGATGATGGCTTCTACCTGAAAATTATTTTCTACTTTCATTCTTTATAACTACTCTCTGTATCGACTAGGGTGTCTGCCTGCGAGGAATTGTAACCATTGGCATTAAATAAACACATTGCAATGGAGAAATATATTACCGTTGATGGTCTTTCACTTATTTTATTTAAATGTTTACCCCTATTCACCTCCTCCTGTATATCAACTCATGTATCTGCCTTTTGGGATTTAATTTGGTTATGTAAATATCTCCTCATCTAACATAGTTCAAGCATGTCATCGATAACAAGTTTTACCTGAAAACCAGTAGCTTCTATCACCCCTTATAACTACTGCCTGTATCCACTAGTGTGTCCGCATGCAACGAATTGGGAATGTAATAAACACATTGCAATGGAAAAATTCCATATCATCGATGACTTCTAAATCTCGGCTCCGTCTCTTGAACAATAATAAAACACGGAAACTTCAATCCGAGTCCAATAATAATTAAAGATGGTGTAAAAAAATCCCTGCATTACCCTGCACTTGTTTACTAGAGTAAAGGGCACTATCACCAGCCAAACTCTGAATGGGATTGATTGTAAGGAGTAATATTATAGTTTTTGTGATGAGAAAATACAGTTTTTGCCAGTACTGAGCTCTCGAACACCCCTGCATTAAATTGGTGATAGCTGGAAGAATGACAACAACAGATATAGGTCGATATTAAACGAAACTGGAAAGCCAAAAACAAAGTTCGGGTAAAAACCCTAAGAAGGAAGTTTGTGTACATAATCATGCCAGATCTGGTCGAAAGCCTTAGATATGTCAAGAGCAACGATCTAGAATTCTGCTGTGGATCTTTTGTGACGGACTTCGTACTGTTTGTCACGAGAAATATTGTGTTAATTCAAATAAATATTTTAAAATCTGGAATTAAATCAGTTTCTTCATAATCAGGCAAACAATCAAGAAAAGAATCTAAATAGTTAGAAGGGAGGCTCGTAAATATTTTCTCGGAGATAGGAAGCGCATGTGGGGCCTTCCAGCTTTTTGAAAAAATGCCCGTGTCATAAGGAATCCGAAAATGGGGGAGCACATTTTTTTAAGATGATTGCTGGTATGCTATTTAGACTAAAGGATTTGTTGGTATTTAGAGAAGAAAGAATGATCTGAAAACATAAGCAACTGTTAAAAGAGAAAAAGTAACAGGAGGATCAAAAATAGAGTTCGCAGTCAATTGCTTTGTGTGGGCAAAAGATCAAAAAGATTTAGTACTATTTGAACAAGAAAAGACTTTTCTTCTAATGCGATTGTTAAACAATCTTTGTTCTCCAAGATAGTTTTATTGTATGGGTTTTTTGTCTTGCTGGCTTATCGGTATTTAAAAATATGATTTTGATAAAACCTTTTGTGAGCTTGATTTTCATAGGTCTATCCTAGTTACTGAATTAAAAAAACCAAATGATGATCACAGGGATTCTTTAATGTTATTTACTTTCTCTTTGTGAAAGAATTTTTGGTCGATTAGCTATTTTTTGTATTCTTCCACATATCAGATTCTAATTGCTTTGACGCCTTTTCATCCGTGTTTTGTGGGTTTCCGTATATAGGCAAACGCAACATAACGTTATTCGACATGATATCTCTATTTATATCGCAATGGAACTCACTGACACTTACATAAATTTGTCTTTGAACAGAATAATTCTCATTCTGAAACTTATTCGAGTGTAAATAATTGCATTGTGTTGTTTATTGTTCGGCGCCGCATTGTGATGTACTTCCCATTTATGTTTAAAGAGTTCGAATGATTTTAGATCAAAAGTAATATTATCTACTGGGTGTGAAATTTAAATTATCTGAAATTGATTCTTTGTTATTAATATTAGATTGGACAATTTAAAGTACAGTAGCGTTTAACTTATACCTTTTTTACATTTGATAACAATTAGTGTAAAAATTGTTGCATAATATGGTTTTGACCTTTTTATATTAACACTGTTATTGTCTTATAGGATTTTACTTATTGTAAAAGTTCTGGGTTTGAATAAACAAACTAAAAATGTTAAAATTTTGCCGTCAATTATTTTTATCTATCTCTGTTTCAATAGCAGTTTTACTTACATTTTTGAGCCGCAATAAGTTGATCAATAAAAAAAGCAGGGGTCAGTAAGCCGGATTTATTGGTATACTTTATAGCAAAAAATGTCTAGGAGTAACAAAATACTTGCACTGACGTAAAACCAAGGAAGTTTAAAGGTGTATGGAAGCCCAATGCTATGGCCCATTCGATCAAAAAATGTCCAGCCCAGTATGAAAATAACTGTCAGAGTTGGCCCCGCCGATCCTGCGTAATAACAAAATTCCACAAAATAATTTAATGTGTTACCTACTTACACACTCTGTAGTTAGGCAACACATTATACTTTTATGAGAGCCGGAATACCGTTTTTGTAGCAAAGCGCGCGCGGCGCGTATGGTACTATATCCGCGCTGTTCCATCAACCGTCGTTGTGGTTTGTGCCCTTTGCGCCGTATTAGTTTCGATCGTTTTGCTTTGTGTGATTATATTTTGTGGTTGCAGAAGTTTTTTGGATTGATAAAAACCGTCTTATTTTAGTGATTACTGTTTATTTAATTGTGACTATAATTTTGTATCTATTGTTTGTTACTTATAATATCGTAACAAAATGACTAGAGGTTGTATGGTTTTGCCTTGCAAATCCAAGGGTAACATACCCGGCATTTTTTACTTTAGGTAAGTATTTCTTAAATTTAAATTAGGTGCTTCTTATGAGACGTAATGTTAGGTAACCGAATAAATAATAATATATGAATAATAGAATAATGAAAATTTCATAGGAAATAGCAGTAAGAAAAGTAAGGCAATCTTACCTATCTTTTAGATGATTTCCACAATTTTTGTGTATTTCTGTGGATTATTAAAAAGAAATAAGGTTTACATTTAGGTACTGTTATTTCATTTAATAATTTAGTACATTCTTTTAAAGAATCAAAATTATTAATTACTGGGCAGACCAGGCAAATTTTAATATATACAGGTCCCTCTAATTAAATGAAAGAAAGTACAATTTTATGTTAAAGTTCCTTTTTGCTTTTTCTGTATTTGTTTAAAAAGAAATTAGATTTTTGGTTTCTTAAACTTACATTATCAACTTTTTAAGCTCGACATACTGTAGACACATAATATTTAACGGATACTGTTACAATGGATACCTAGGTACCAAAGGTTACTAAACATGTTATTCTGTCTCATAAATGTTTGTTATTAGTGAAAAGTATATGCCGAAAAAGCAGTTATAAAATTTTTCACTTTTTAATATACAACCAGAATTTTAGGATTAGATTAAACTCATTTACACTATCTTGCCCTTCTTTTATCACAAAATTGGTGATAGGTACATGAAACTATCATACAATGTTTGAAATCGTGTTTTTATTTATTTACAAAGATTTTTGGTAAAAATACAAAACTCCCAAAAATATCGACCATTTAAATAGAAGGCTGTAAAGTGGCGCCATCTATTCTTTCAATATTATATCAGATGATATAAAATCCAATATTACACAATAATTTTAAATATTCTATGGTAGTATCGTTTAATAACCAACAATTTTGAACAAAAATAATGGAAAACAGTGAATGCTTGAATTTGACATTTGATGATGGCAACTTTATAGATAGTAACAAATAATTAAGGAAGTCCGGCCCTGACCTACTATTCATTGCGCAAACTCCGCGGGGCGAATCCCCCTATTCCCGCTGCCCTGCACGCCTGGACAATTTTGTTCTACAGTATTGGGCTTCCATACACCTTTAAACTTCCTTGCGTAAAACCGCTAGCCGAGGGAATAATGCTCATGTTCCAGTTTTTTCGATGTTCCAGTTTTACCGCTGATGGTGTAACGTCATAGCGTTGCATGATTCCTGTAGAACTGTTTACTATTTTAAGTTTTAGTGAATATTTATTGAAGCAGTGCTCCATTTTCGAGATAAATAAACATTAATGTAGTTATTAAAGGGAAGACTAACGTGGGTAACAAAAAAGTAGTTAAAAAACTAAAAAATAAAAATAGCAAAAATTGAGTATTATGTAAAAACTGTTTAATAAAATAAAGTTTATAAATTTTTGGTTTTATTAAGGTATAGATGTTGAATATAAGAAAACTTCCTACTAGCCAAATTGGGGAACTTTATCGTTTTTCCTCATAAAAGCGAACTATACACTAGTTTTTTGATAAATTTAAAAAATTCGTTGCTATAATTCTCAAAATAAGTAAATACTTAATACTTTATGCAGCTTGCTGCCATTAAAATTTTATTCTTTTAGACCGTTTTTTAATTTTTCTCTATAAGTTTCAAACATAAAAAACCCCTTAACTCAAATTACCTATTTGATGACATTCATTATTTTTTCCGCTCACTGTTTATTTTATACTGCGCTTCTCGTTTTTCTAATCTTTTTGATATTTATCTTACTAAAAATTATCATATATTCCTTAAACTAGTTAAAAAAAAATCGTGAATATAACTTGCTTAATATAAAAATTATAAAGAATCTTGTGTAAAGTCTATATGGAATACCAGTGAAACAATGATGAAAAATTTTATTTCGAAGAATACGAAATAAAAATTTATGTTTTTACTAATTTTTACTTTACTATGCTCAAATGGCAAAAAACACAAAAGAATTTTAACTTTATTTATCAGGTGTACAGGGCCATTTAACGAGAAATGATTGTTTTTTTGTAAATATCCTAAATATCCATATCCCAATTTTGTTGTAATTTGGCAGTACTATTTACTTTACTGATTTTTGTTCATTTATTATTATTATTATTTTTAATTAGGCAAATAAAAATACAGCTTTTTGGTCTCCTAATTTTTTTCGTATCTTGCTTAATTTTCGAGAAAAAAATTTAATCCACTTATTGCGTATTTCTGGACCGTACAAAAATTATATAAAAAAAAGATACTTTTTTCTATATTTCTTATGTGGTCCAGGAATATTGATTTAAGTGGATTTTATTGGTTTCTTGCAAAGCTATGCAATATACGAAAAAAAACAGGAGGCAGATAAGTTGTATTATTATTTGCTTTCTCCAAAGAAAAGTAAAAAAAATGCACAATAGTCAGTGGCGTACATTTTTTTGTCAGAAATATTCGTTAAAGTGCCGCTTGAGACGCTATGCATAAGTTAGGGCTAAATTAGCCCCTTAATGCTATAAATAGTACTGCCAAATTACAACAAAATTGGTTAAAGGATATTTGAGATACTCGTATTTACGAAAAACTAATTTTCATTTTTAAGCTTTACATCGTGTTTTTGAAGAACGAAGAATTTGTTGCGGACCCATGTTTACATAAATTGTTTGTCTTAAAATTAAATAAAACTCAAAAAATCGTCTGTTGAATTAATAGTACATACCTAATTAACACCCTGTGTATTGGTAAAAAATAAAACATATCTAATATTACCATTATCTACAAAACAATTCTAATAATGGTGATGCCCAATGTAGTTGTCATGCATTATTTTTAAAGCAATCTGAAAATTCTTTTTTAACTTTTCAAGATTTGCCGTAATAATATAAGATTCGCTTAATAATTTTGTTTTTTAATTTGTCAATGTTACTGCTTTTCTTAATTAGGATGCCTTACGGTTTTGAAATATCTCCATAAAAACGTGTCTATCATTGTAATCTCGGGGCTATTTGGTGACCATCTGATGATCTGAGGTTAGTAGTCTGATCGGTGACCATCTGGCAAAGGTCACCTGCTATTGTGTTCGGAATCCACAGTTTTACGTGGATTCGGACCACATACAACAGCACGTGTTCTTCGCTGGATGGTCCCGATCATGGATGACAATACCTAGGCGTTAATGGGGGTAGTTCAAAGGTAGCAGTTATTTGTATTTCGTCTGTGGTGGCATTACCGCATTGCCTAGAAGGTGCCGTAAAATGTAATATCTGCATGCTTTGAAACTGGAGAAAAACTAACCAGTACTTAGACTTTTTACAAACCTTAGCTAACTGCCATAAAAATAAATAAATTGAGGGGTTATTACTTTTTTTAAAGTAGGGATTTTAGTCAGTTAAATTATTAAAAGACTTAGCCCCCATGATCTTATTAATAATAATACCATACCAGGTATGAGCGAATGGTTTTTCTTGATACCTTATGGCTTCATACCTTCTCGCGTGCACATGATTTTTGATTTACAATCTTGCAGTGACGAAAAATACATTTTTTAAAATAAAGTTAAACGGGAGATGAATAAAAATTAAAGAATTCAAAACGAAATTATTTTATACTGTTTTAAAGGTTTATGTTACTGCAACTAGTTGTTTTGGCCTTCTTGAACCATGGCGGGTATCTTAGCAGGCTTCTGCAATTGAATTTCTTGGATTGTTTTTAAAATAATTTACCAATGAACGATTTTGCACCAGGTTCTTGCGACGGCACTTCTGATCATAAAAAAAACTATTTTCTTTGGATAAACGCTTCAAATTTATGATTGTTTAATGAAATACTTTTTAGTCTAGGAGAAATTGTCGCATGAGTACCGAAAACTATTCCATCTCAATTTTTTTATACGAACCTTTTTAAATTGCCCTACTGTTGCCATGGAGCCACCTGGTGCCCTATTTTTAAACTGAAATTGTTTAAATAATTGTAAGGAATTTTATTTTTTAACCGGACAATTGTTTTTCATATTCTTTATTTAAATACAAATAAAAAAGGCTCTCTGACATATTTTTCGATAAGTTAAGTTTTGGAGATATGACTTTTAAAAGTTCGAAAAATCTCAAATTTGGGTAATTTTGACCCATGAAAAATATATATTAAGAAAAAAATAACTATTGTTTTTACAGGTTTTTTGATTGTTTATTAAGCGCGCTCACAAGTATGAGTTCCTTACGATACTTAACGTCGCGCCGTCTCTTTGACTCATACGCTGCATTGGCCCCTCTGTGTAATGAATCATTATTTATCATTTATCTTAAAAACTAGTAACTTTATCAAAATTGTTCAAAACAGCAATGTTATTTATAATTTAATTATCTACAATTTGTTTTTTCCTGAAATCAATTTTACCAAAGTTATTTGAGCTTTATTTTTCTTGTAAGCGCGCGGAATAAACAATCAAAAAACCTGTATAAATAATATATTTTTTTTAAATCTTAATTAAGGATATTATTAACTATTGTATAAAGAATAAATATATATATATATATATATATATATATATATATATATATATATATATATATATATATATATATATATATATATATATATATATATATATATATATATATATATATATGGTTCAAAATATTAAATTTGATATTTTTAATTTTAAATATCTCAAAAAATATTATATTTATATTATAAAAGTATATATATTATTTTATATTTGTATTTCAATTAAGAAAATGAAAAAAATTGTCCGGTTAAAAAATAACAATTCCTTGCAATTGTTTAAACAATTTCGGTTTAAACAATATGGCACCAGGTGGCACCATAGCAACATGTGTTTATATCATCAATAGGGCAATTTGAAGAGGATGGTATAAAAAAATTGAGGTGAAATAGTTTTCGGAACTCATGCGCCGATTCCTCCTAGACTATCAACTTATTACATTCTCACCACCTGTGTAAAACAGTTTTATCCTAAATCTTTGACTTCGAAAATATTATATTTTAATCAATACTAAAATATAGATTTTGACAAAATATCGACTTTTTGTGTTTTGGCATATAAGGTATTTATTGTCACCATCTTCTGTTCTCTATTTTAAATTGCAAATTTGTCATAGGTATTAAATTAATTCGGTTGTTACTAGAAAAGAATACGAAGTTGTATTAACTGAAACGTATCCAAAAGTGTAAGATGCTTCCAAAATCGAACCAATAAATAAGGTATCGCATTAAAAATGTTAATTTTATGTCGTTTCTTTTTTTTCAATTCATAATTTAAGTCATTTTCTTTAGTGTTCATCAGGAAAAAAATACACGAGAGGTTTATTTCACTTTTTTTTAAATACGAGAAAAGTCACAAACATGGCTTTGTTTAGTCCTAGTTAAATGACCCTGCAAAAAAACTTTTTGAACTATAATACTTACACAGACAGGGTGTCCCACTTAAGATGGATACAAGCCAATATTTTGGTCGTTTGTTGAACGATGTTTTTTATTTTTGGTAGGAGGCTGTAGGAGGTTATAAGGCGCACATTTTGCCCAGGGATAGAGATGCGTTACCTCATAGACGTACGTTTTAAGGAGGTTTGATTTTTTTTTATTCAAGAGTAAACTACCTTTAGGACATCATTTATTTTAAATCTGATAAATTATATTAAATCCTCCTCATCCAAGACATTTAAGTTCTAATTTTAATCAATATTGATACAGGGTGTGTCATTAAAACTATAAAAAAATATTATTATTATTTTTTTAAGTGGTGTACGATATTAAGTGATCATGATGCCTTCTATTGAATTCTCGTGCGGCCTCTTAACAATTTCGCGCACCATCTAGTACTAATCTCACTTTTTTACTTTTTCTGCTAAACTCAAACGCCTATTTATTTATATTGCAAAATTTTTATTAATTTTAACAATGTGACGATGACATCAACAATTTTGACGTATGTCGAAAAAATCATATTATTTTGTTTCCAGGGTCATCTTTATAAACCATTTGTTTATCCAGTAGCGTCGTAAGTATTTACTTAAAAATAATAATAATAATAAAATGTTATATTTTAAATAGCACACCCTGTATTAATAATTATTAAAATTAGAACTTTAGTGTCTTGGATGAGGAGGATTCAATATACTTTATCAGATTTGAAATAAATACTGTCCTAAAGGTCATAGGATCTTTTTTGAATTCTTGAATAAAAAAAATCAAACCCCATTAAAACGTCCGTCTATAGGGTATCGCATTTCTAACCCTGGGCAAAATGTGCGTCTTATAACCATACAGCCTCCTACCAAAAATAAAAAACATCGCTCAACAAACAACCAAGATATTGGCCTCTATCCATCTTAAGTGGGACACCCTGTATATACCAAAAATAAGAGAGCAACATATATACGATGTTCTACTAGTTACATTTTGCAAGAGCGTTACATAGGCATAAAAGTATATTTTTAAATACATTTTACATAAGCCCCGTGAAATAAATGGCCTGCAAAGCTCTAAAGATTTGAGTCACGTATGAAAATCAGCGTTTATGGCTCTATAGCTTTCCGCGCGAACTAGAGCGAAATTGTCGCCGACATAATATTTGTCTATTTTATTATTATTTCTGAATCTTTCATAAAAGCAATACGGTATATGAAATAAAATAAAGTAAATAACCTTTGGAAAAATCCGAGAGCTTCATTGGATGTGAGGTTTATAACTTTTTAACGAGGTGGTCGGAAATAAACTAAACTTAACGCTCAAGAAAATTTACATTGAAATAAAAATATGTAGTTAGATAAACGTCTCAAAAAATAGTTATTTTTAGTCTACATAAACTAAAAAAAATATTATTTAAAATAATATTATTAAGGTATTATATATAAATAATATAATATTTTAAATAAGTTAACTACCACGTATTTTTAAAATTTCTTGTTCCTTTAAACAATAGTTACCATAAAGATTCAAAATTTAAAAAATTAAAGAGAATATAAGTATAGTGACGGCCATTAAATCTTGGGCAGAAAATTTGTCAAATTTTGACTTTTCTGTCAATTTTTGTAAATCGCTCTTTTTAACCTTGTTTTACTTTTAGTTACTATAAATAAAGCAAAAGGTAAAAGAAAACAATTATATTTTATAAAAACTAACAAATTAATAGATTATTTAACAATTTAATAAATTCAAAGTGACTTTAATATCCTTCCAAACTTGCGGCCCCGTTTTTTGAAGACAGAGTTTAGCCTTCCAGGCATCGAATGGATCAAAGTCCGGGTGTAATCCGGATTTCCTCGTAACTCATTCCACGCTTCTAAAATTTTAGGGGTTATACCCACTTACTTTAAACCTACCTAACTACGTGCGGGACACGGTAAAACCCTGATACGCTGCTCTTCCATCCATTCATCGACTCGCCGGGCCGTATGAAGGGGACACTTATCTTGCTGAAAGATAAAATTTCTGTCCGGAAATGGATACAGTACAAAAGGAAGCATGATATTCTGTAGTAGATCTATATATACCTCCGCAATGAACATTCCTTCGATAAAATAACATACACCAAGTCCTTGTGCATTTAACCACCCCCAAACATTTACCGAAAATCACCCACTACTTTTGTCCTTTTGGGTATATTTTTCATCAAATCGTGTTTCCTAAGGCCTGTATTCCTTAAGTATCCCATTGTAGCACGACTGAAACACTTTTTCATCGGTGAATATTATATTTTCCCGAAAAATCGGAGGTTTCAAGTAAAATTGTAGAGCAAATCCAATGCGTTATTCTTTATTTGAATTTGTTAAAAACGGTTTTAAGGCAGCGCAATTCGGATATTTTCCTTATTCTTCGCCGTACCCATCTAACCGATGCTGGGAAATTACTTTCCGTTTTTGCTATAACTACAGATTTAAATGGTTGGTTTCTCAAAACATTAGCTAAATTATTGTCTTGTTCTTGATTCGATAGTTTGGGGCGACCCCTTCCAGCTCTTCTTTCAAAGGAGTGTGTTTCCTACCATTTTTTTTTAACAAAAGTTGCATTCACTCCAATTTTGACCAAATTTGGTATATGTGGTTTTTTTGGGGCGCTGATCACGAATCTGAAAACAATTTTTTCGGCAACGTTTCGTTTTCGAGATATTCATCATCAAAGTTAAAAATCAAACTAACCTTGCCATCAATTTATCATTTTTACACTAAATTGACGCACAATATTTCATGAACAGCTAAAAAAATTGTTTCTTTTTTAAATTTATTTTTACCCTTTTTCCATTAAATTGTTAAGTTTTAATGTCAAAGGCCGCGGCGTTTGAAAGTGGAGGTTTCCAATTACATGGAAAGAAAGGTGTACAATATATATAAAAATTAGTTTTAAAAAGTGTATAAAATATTTTATGCCAATTTAGTGTTTAAATCAAATATTCTGTGCAAAAAGAAGGAGGAATAGTCAAAATAAGGTTAGTTTGATTTTCAACTATGATGATGAATATCTCGAAAACAAAACGTTGCCGAAAAAATTGTTTTTAGATTCGTGATTGGCGCCCCAAAAAACCCCTGTATACCAAATTTAGTCAAAATCGGGATGGAGGCAACTTTTGAGGTAATTACTGTTTATATTTTCTTTATGCAACTTGTGGTGAAATGGACTTTTTGCAACTAGTTTTGAAAAAAATTACTTTTTAGCATTAGTGTTAAAAGGTTAAACGTTTTAATACGTCAGTCAGGTTTAAAAAAGTAACTTTTTATGTTAAAATTAGAAAAAATTCATTTGTAGCTTTTATATATTAACAATAATTGCAGTTTTCTTGTGTTTATAGGTTATAGAACACCTTACAGATCGATTTTGCGGTTTCAATGTTACAACAATAAAACTAACTATAATTCCACCCAAGTGCCTTTCAGTTAATGGAAGCCGTAAAAGCTTCGGTTCTGTGTTATACCCATCATATCTATTAAATTTAATTTCTTCTTTATTTCATAAAACTTAATTTCATCTTCAGTAGGTGTTCATGTAGGTGTGCTACAAGTACGGATTTGTTAATAATTTTATGATGCATGGCGTATTATATGTATAAAGTTGTATACTACGAGATTTGTGTTCCTGATAACTAATAGATTTAAGGCAGTAATTACATGGCGCAGAATAGAAAAGGCGGTAGGAACAAAGTAAAACGTTAACAAGTTGTTTGTTATTTGAGATATATTGCAGCATTACGCTATTTTAAAAATGACGGTAATAGGAGCGCACAATAAAGAATAATCTGTTGCGCGACTTGAAGTAGAGCGCATTAATTTTTCAAAAGAACAAAGAATATTTTTTTATTTATACACAATACATTTTTTATTATCATGCATTTTAATTAACACTTATTGTGGTGTTTAGATGTAAAATACATAAATTTCGTTTTATTTTTAAAACAAAAAGAACATGCTCCACTATAAGATGATAATATAAGCTAGTGATTCATTTTTCTTCAACCTTTAGTTTGTTATGTGGTTAGGTAGCTCTTCTCTGTCCGGATACAGCTTTCCGGGGCTTTGTATGTAAAAGAACTGGATGTCGGGCTCGAAGCCCCCAGAACTTTCTGAAAATTTTCACAAATTAAAAACTTTTACAATGTCAATGGTCATGATAGGCACAAACAATGGCGATCCGGAGAACTGCTACTGCTATTACACTTTCTGTCAGTACTGTCACTTCCTGCTGAGCGCGCAACCATCTTCCGCCGTCAGGAAAATCCCTCGTGCGTGGGCACCTCGGAAAGGGACAGGTATAGGAATCTTCGTTCACAGCGCTTAACCCCAAAAGAAGCACTCCATCGTTTGGTTAAGTTTCTTCCTGATTCCCGAAAGTAAAAGTTGTTTATACGGCTATTTTAACCGCCTTTCCGAAAAAAACTATGTAGTTTTTTGCATTTACTGTCGAGCAAACAGCTGACTCATTTTAGTTTCAGGTGCGTAAAGAAGAGTAAAGAAATTCCAGTGGCGTGTACATTTCTTTTAAATAAGTCATATAATTATTAGTTGGAACAGTACCTAATTAGCAAAAAATATATTATAAAATATAGTACTGGTAATCAAGCTTAAAAAAAAGCTTAAAGGGTTCTAAAATTTAGGCGGCATCTTTCACTGTTCTATTTTCGAAGCAGGAGTAATAGAATAGGTTTACTTCGATAAGCAGTTATCTTCTGGTTTCGAAACTGATAAATTCCGCATTATCTTGCTTTTAAGAGCAATAACTTTCAACGTTATTTAATTTAAATATTGTTTTTGTTTGCAACATTACCGTTTATCTGCGCCCTTATAGGTTCTATGAGACTTGGTTCACAGTGGAACGGCGGCAATCGCACTAGAGTAATACCCCGCGTTTACACGCCATTTCATCGACAACATTCTTACTATACCGATGTTTACGTATACGGACTATCTTTTTTTCTTCTTTCCTGGGAGACGTCTTGATTCACTACCGGAGGCAGCGCAGCCTCTTGGGCTTTTTGTGCCTAATCCCCCATTATCTTTTATACCAATCCTCCCATTAGTCTTGTTCCTTCTACAAGTCTGTATAACCCCGAGACTGGTTGGTTGATATATTCCTGTGGGCCTATTTTCGGTTGCCCAAATAATGCCTGTCTCTTGTGATTCAACGCTTCACATTCGCACAGTATATGGTAGGCTGTTTCTTCCCCCTCGTCGCACATTCTTCAACTTGGGTCCCCATTGTAGAGCCTATCTTATGTAGGTGTCCTCTTAGGTTATCGTGCCCTGTTAGCAACCCTACTGTTATGCGAAGTCTGGACTATAGTAAGCAACTTTACTTTACTACATTTTACCAAGTTCTTTATGTCAACTTTTCGCTAAGCAGATGTTTCTATTTTTGCACTCGCCTGACTGTGATTCGGCTCATTTTCTAACAGTACTAACCAAACTGGGTTGCACGCGTACGGATCAAAACCTGATCTTAAAAGCCAAAGCATTTATATCTTCAGTCGGTCTTTTTAGATTTAAAAATGTTAAGACCACCACCCAAAAATCCAGAATAACTACCCATATGGATAATAATCAGTCGATGGCCTTTACCGAAAAAGATTTCTAACCTGTGAAAAATCCGTCAAAAAATGCACTTGTAATATTTAACTTCCGCCATGCTTTTGAGCGGGTATGTCCATGTATATTTCCTTTAGGCCTGTGGTCATATATTTATTTTAATCGTGACTCTACGCTCGTCCGCGAATCGCCGCTGCGAACTTTGGCCGAGGTTCGCGCTTGATCTTGGGAAGAATATGGCCTTTTAACTTACAATGTTGACGGTTACATTTACAGTTCCCCTTTGACGCGGGACAAAAAAACCGACATTATATGGGGAACGTCACCAAGCGCAAACTCCAAGCCGCGAAGTGTAGAGCCATCTTAAAATATTAGCTCGCTAGCAGACAAGGTCACCTTTTTTTAAAACTTTTGCTTTAAATAGCTAAATTTAAAATCACCTAATGGCTATTTTTGGTGAATAATTATCAGCCTTTACTTGAGTCTTGACCTTATATAAAACTTTTTTTTCTAACAGAAGAATTTCTGTCCTTAAAATGTCACAAACATTAAAAATTAGTGTTGGTAAGGTTCACCCTTTTTCACCAGAATCAATATAACCACATTTAGTGATATTCTTCGACTCGTTCACGCCCAACCTTATACGACCCAAGTCACACAAATGCCATCGAAAAACTGCAATGGAAGATTCTTCCACATCCACCTAATCATTCGAATTTATCACTAGGTGATTTCCATCTTTTGGACTAGTGAAAAAGGCATTAGGTGGCTCAAATTTTAAAGAAGGTGGTGATGCTATCGGGTTTCAAAGAAACAAAGGAAGAACTACTAAGACAAAGTAGGAAAAGACTTCGTATAACAGTAGGATTGCTATCAGGGCACAATAACCTAAGAGGACACCTACACAAGATAGGCTCATACAATGGGGACTGTGTGAATGTGAAGTGTTAAATCACAAAAGACAGGCATTGTTTGGGCAACCGAAAATGAGCCTACAAGAATATATTAACCAACCAGTCTCAGGGTTATACAGACTTGTAGAAGGAACAAGACTAATGGGAGGAATGTTATAAAAGAAAATAAAAGATTAGGCACAAAAAGCCCAATAGGCTGCACTTCCTCCGGTATAGTGAATCAAGACGGCTCCCAGAAAGAAGAATAAGAAGAAGATGATATCGGGTTTGTGTAAAATTAATTCGCGTTTAACCAGAAAGATTCTATAACAAAGACATGGTAATAGAATATAAGGTAAGAGGGTAGATACGTGAAAAGTACAAAAATATTAAAAATATACTTACTGCAGCCTAATAAATAGTAACAACCAAACTATGATTAAGGTTTAAATCCTCCTCATAGCAAAAATTAATCATGACCAAGATTACAAATATAACCTCATTTATAATACCGCATGCCGCAGATCTCTATTAATAATTATTAGATAAAGTCAATTTATGTCGGTTCTTTTTAACTTTTTAAATGGTAAGTAGTAGTGGGTGCATTATTATATGGTGAAATATGAATGAATGCATTTGCATTCATTCATTAAAATCCTTCAAGACGTAATAGGCGTATAGTAATTAGTTATATAAATGGTAGATCATTATTTAAGACTGTTTGCTATATTGCGCGTCTGTTGAAATATATAATATGGGTGGGTAAAATTTACTTATCGGACATGAAGCCGATTTTCATGATTTTTTTCATAAGGGGGTTTTCTGGAGCGCTAATTACGAATCTAAAATCTTTTTTTTTGCAATTTTGGTTTTTAAGTTATGAGGCCTTCAAGTAAAGTAACCTTAAAAAAGACACCTTTCCGAAATTCCTCCTTCTTGAAACTAATAACCATTAAATGGAAACATACACTGATTGGGCAGTTACATATTGAACAGACACTAAAATTTACAATATTTTATTGCTTATTTTTAGTAAAAAACACCTCGAACAAATCCCGTTTTTTATTTCTGGTATAACTTAATTAGGCAACCAGCGATACAACATCTATTTTAACAACGTAAAAAAAATTGGATTCATTTGGGGTGTTTTTTACTTAAAATAGACAATTAAATATTGTAAATTTTAATGTATTTGTTTAATATGTAAGTGCCTAATCAGTGTATGTCCCCATTTAATTGTAATTAGTTTCAAGAAGGAAGAATTTAGTCCACTTGGAGGCCTCATAACTCAAAAAACCATAGGTTGTCGGAAAATTTGATAAATTTAAATTTGTGATCAAGGCCCCGGAAAACACCCGTATTCAAAAAATCATCAAAATCGGCGTCATATCCAATTAGTAAAATTTTACCAAATCTTGTAAACAAGATATTGTTTCTACACTGCTATATTAACGCAGATGGGGTTTACAGGAAAACAAATGAACCAAAAAGTGAAAGGTACGAAAAAATGGATCTATGAAACGACATCTTATCACGGAGACTTCAGCACGGCGACATTCCATCACTACGACACTTTGTCACACCCCATCTTATCACTTTACTAATTCATTATACACAATACACATACACAATTTTATCACATCAGTTAGAAAAAAAGCCAGTATAATAAAACACTAACACTTACCAAAACCAACCAGATCTAACCAGCAGGATTTTTCATTTGAAAACTGCAAAAAGTTGTTTTTTTCCCAATATAATTATGATCTTGCACACCAGAATTAAAAAGATGATATTTGCACTATATTTGAGGTACATCTTATATCATATCCCTGGGATCTGGACTATTAACGTATTTTTCCTTGGTTTTTTATTACATTCTTAAAAATAAATTATTTATGTTATTCGAATAAAAAAAATAGTGTTAAATAAAAAAAATTCTACGACTGTTTAATAATATGCTTATTATTAACTAATTTTGAATAAATAATAACACTTTTTACCTACCAGTGAGTAATGATCCATTACTCACGGGTTATTACTCACGGGTTCGGTGACCTCTACATAGTAGCATCAAACGCACGTATACACGTTTTTAAGAGTCAATAAGCACTATCTAACATATCTAAGTTTTAAAAAGTCGACCTTTAATAATTGTCAATATCAAAAAAATAAGAATTACTAACAAATATCATTTATCTGAAGAAAAAAAAAGTTCATCTTTCACAATCCTGTGACCTTATATGTGTATAAAAATAATAGTGTACTTTGCCTAACAGTAAAATTGCTGGTTGACATCTGTTTTCACGGTACTATGACAACCAATGTTATTCACAACTGACGCCATATTTTAATTTATAGAATATATTAAAAGTTTTCGTTTGTTCAAAAAATACACAAGAAAAGTCGTAGAAAAAGTATAGTATTCTACTCGCATGTAATAGCTATTACTCACTCTGATGAATTACGTCACTCACCTTCGACTCGTGACGCAAACTTCATCATCGTAAGTAATAGCTATAATAACATGCTCATTGAATAATATACTATTTCATTCTGACCATTTAATATTCCACCAAGAATCTTACTACAAAATAAAAAATTTAAATCTCATGCCAAAGAGCTTGTGAAATTATACTTTCCTAAATATATTCGCACTAAAATGTATCAGTTATAAATTCTAAATTATAAAATATTGACAAATAAAACCCCATTTAACCCTTTAATGCCTCATGAAAATTACACCATTTCATCCGGTTACATATCAATAAAAGGCATGCATCAACGAAATTATTTTCACAAATCACAACCTGAATAAACCACAAAGCTTTGTAAAAACGGATTTAACAAATGTTAATATTTAGATCGTATTTACATTGAAGCGATTTAGTTAAGTGCTTTTATTATTATTTTTTTACATGTATATACCGGATGACCTAAAATTAACGGGCAATATTTCTGTAAAACCAGTACAAAAAGTTTCCATATACATAAACTGAAAAATGCTTTTTTATGTGATTAGAAAGGTTTAAAAGAAATTCATATTTTTAAAAAGTTTTATAATATTGTAGATTTTTTTTTTTTCATTTTTCATATGTTAATTTAGGGGCGTCATTAAATCACTTTTTCTCCTTTTAATTTCTAGGATAGCGGACATTTTAAATTTAATTTCACGCAGAAGGGGTGCATCCGATTCCAGAGTCCCATATTAAACCAGAAAACCCTTTTTAAACAAGAGTGATAAATTAGAAAAAAAATTAACGCATTCTGCAATTTTTATTAAATAGGATTTATCTACAAAAACTTGACATGTTTCACAACACTATTGCTTTTTTAAAGGAGTTAAACTAACTATTAAAGGTATAAAATAAAAATAATTTAAAGCCAGTACAATGAGTATGCTAAATATTTAGGGGAAACACTTAAATAATATATTTGCGTACTGACAAAACAAATTAAATTGAAAAGAATAATTTAAATCTAACTGATCATTTAGTAAAGTCTTATAATTTTTAAATTGGTTTTTTTCTATGGATTCTAGCAAATGTAGTTTTAAGCTTTTGTTTTTAATATGTAAAATGTCGTTATTAGAATTAAAAGTAGTAGTACTTTCCGCTCGCTTATAGAAAAAATATTGATCCTAACTTTTGCGGATTGTATCTCCCCCGCACTTACTTGCTTACCCAAACTCCGCTTTGCATCATGCGGGTATCTGCAGTCGGCGTGGGAATGTATCACTTTTCACACTTTTTAAAATAATTACTCTTTTTCTATTAAATTATTGGTGTAATTTGAGTATTTTAATATTAAAAATTTACCTTAAAGTATATTATATATTGGCAAGGGATATTTTTGGGAAAAATGTATCCAATGTTTTAATATTAATTTCTAAAAAAAAGTTTATTAATAATTCCTAATTTAATAATTTTTTTTAAGTACTAAACTTGTGTACATATAAAAAATATTTTTTTAAACTATGAATTTAGGTTTAGTATACAAGGATTCACAAAAATGTCAAAATGCAAGTCTACTAATTAAGAAAGAATGAGAATAAATAGTTTTTTTGTACAGCAAAACCATAAAAACTACACGTTTGTCTTTTTTATTCAGTTAATTTTTTTATCTCTTATTTATGTGGTTGCAAAATATTTAAAAATTTTAATTTGCCGAACATTTTTCAATGTTTTGGCTTCCTATTATACAAAACATTCCTTCTAAATTTTTACGTATAATGAAAATCCAAATTTAAACAGTAAATTTCCCTTTTCTTCGTGACAGTGCCGCCTTAGCGCCGCTGCACACTTGCGGCTTTTTACCGCCCGGCTCAGATGCGGCGACGCTGCGGCGCAGCGAATTTGCCTGCACACATACTTGCGTTTTTGTCGCGGTTCCATGAAAAACGACGGACCGGACATAAGTGTGCATTACTTGATCTACCTGTACTTTAGAACTTAATTCCGGCGCCGCAGCGGAGCCGGACGGTAAAAAATCGAAAGTCTGCAGCGAGACTTAATAAAGTTAAATCATTTTTAAAAATCCCTTTACCGATCTAAAAATAACTAAGCAAACAAAGTACCGTTGCGTCGATTTCGTAAACTCGTGTTGACATAGCGTATCCAATAAAGTCTCGAGATTTCGCCCGCCAGAAAACAAGCGCATAAAATAAAAAAAAGAAGAAGGGGTCGGATCGCAAAATCCGTGCGTCGGTAGACCGGGGAAAGGCAGTATAATTACATGTTAGCTCGGGGTCGGGTCGTAATTGGAAAGTTCTCTGGTTTCTTTCGTATTTTTCGGAAAATCCGCCGAAAACGTTCTTCTACTCAAATAATTGATTGAAATGCCAGCTCTCCATGATAGTGATTTATACTACTATCTTCGTGTTAGTTCAAGGAATTCGACTAGCACATCTATTTCCGTAAACAATTAAAATTGTTTTCAATTGTTTGTACAAAAATGTGCATCTCTCTCAGCTACTAGAGCTAAATTAAATGTTTCTCGGTGTCAATGTTGTATTAACATATTATATGCAAAGTTTAAAGGTAATATGTAATTAAATTAATTAAAAAGAATAGTACAAGACAAGCCTTTAAGTAAAAGTGTTGCACGAAAAGGAAATAGTGAATGGATTTGTAAGGGAGTAGCTGCTGAAAAAGGTAACAGACATTTTAATTGATAAGATAGGCGATCAATAATTCATACAGAGTGTCACAGCAGTGGCAAGTAATACCGGATGATCTAGAAACTGTAAATAATTTCTAAATTTGACTTAAAAATGTTTAATTTTTATTGTGATAAAAATTAATCATTAATTGTGTCGTTAAGACAATAGATTTACGCCACATAAACTACAAAAAGCGTGTACGGGTGTCTAGGGAAATTTAAATAAATTTTTGCAATTTAAAGTAAATTTTTTCACAAATGTTGTAACTTATCTCCCACTTTTTTGTTAGTAAATTAAGCTTTAGTAAAATTGAAAACAGATAATATTGCCTTGAGATAATTAGTTATTTTTAAATATTTCTAACCTCTTGATAAATTAATTACGGCTACCAGTGCCAAGTTAAATAGAATTTATCTTTTTGCTTGAAAATTAAAAATAATAAATAAATTTAACAAAATTTGTTAAGGGGAAATTTTTCACGTTTTTAGAACCTGTGTAATCATTAACGTTGAAATGGGTTGGTAATACGTCCATTGGCGTATCACAAGAAATTTTTGAACTATTAATGCATGTAGTTTATTATAAATAAAACTTGTGTATATTCACTTAATTTGTAGTGTCTCATTTAGTAATGGTCAATATACGAGAGCAGCCAAACCTTAATTTGCACCTATTGGGTTGCAGTTCATATTTAGCCGATACCAGAGTTTGTCGGCAACTACTTATGGTGCTGAGGCGTAAAAAAATACGTTTCTCATTTATACTTTATAAAATATATTAAGTTAAATAGTCTCCTAAAAAATTAACAATATCCTGCTTTTAAACGACTATTAGACGTATACTCGCATATATCAACAAAATTATTTTTACAAATTAAAACCCACAAAAAAACTCAAAGCTTTATGTAAACTCAACTAAACAAATCTATTTTTTAAAGCTTTATTTACATTTTTCTGAATGATTTGGTTAACCACGTTGACTGATTTTTCCCACATTTGTAACGCGTTTTTTGTTTGCCAACTTTTGTTTAACATTGTAATACAGCGGAACCAAATATTACTGTTATTTCTTCTTGTTTACAAATCACGATGACTTTAAATTTTGTGATTATATCTAGAATATTGTGTATATACGTAGATTGGTATTTTTGATTTAGAGTTTTTTTTTGGTGGGATTTTCTTGTTTTTATTGCAGGCGATCTGCTTAGAGTGGTCAATAGGGCTAAGCAGGTTCAGCTTTCTATACCCCGGGACCTGGACCGAAATGGTCTCATTTTCTAGAAAATTTTAAGGCGAGTTCCTTCAAAGAACCCATATCAAAACATGAATCCGCCATAAAACTATAGAACATATTAACAATACAGAGCTTTTCTTTTCTTGTCCGGCTGTGTTATCAAGCGTTTTTAGACCAAAGCAATATGTAGATTTCAAAATAGATGACCTAAGCACTTTTAAAAATAAATCAAATTTCTCTTTTAAAAAGAATAAGATTATACTTCAACTTTTAAAACATCAACTCGACCGACCTTTTGTCAGATATCACGAAAACTCGGCTTATCGCGAGAAACGCGCTTTGAATTTTTATTTTTATTAAAAAGAAAAGACAACTCTGCTAAATTTTATTTTGTTTCGTTTTTCTCTCGGGTAATACAGAGAGGTCTAATCGTGATTGTGCATGAGAAAGCTTTCTTTGTGCTGTCTTGGAGTGATCTTGTACCGAAATTTTTCGAACAAAGACATTTAAAATACGAATGACGAAGACTTTTTTTATGCAAGAATTATGTTTTATATTTTTTGAGCAGGAAAATTAAAAATTAAAGTTTGATAACCTTTAAATTTTGTAATAAATGCCACGGCAATTTTTACACTTTTTAAAAGCTTGTGGTTTGTTTTTAATTTTAACTTATTTTTAAGGGTGCTTTACCTTTGATTTGCTTTATACGGGCATTAATCTAATCATTGTAGCAAAAAAATTGTCATTTTTGTAATTAATGTTAACAGATATCTGACTGCGCCATGACTTCCGAAATAACCTGTAGATTACTAAAATCAAAAGTCCAACCAATTTCTTTTTGGGTAATTTTTTAAACAATAATTATAAAAAAGGGCCTTTTTTCGTTTTTTTTTTAAATATAACAAAATGTACTGGCTTTATCACTTTACTCATACAAGACCGTTTGTAGAAAATTAAAAACCTACAAAATGGTTTTTGAAAAATCCCGATCTGACCATTTTTTACCGAGAAAAGCAGGAAAACGCTTAAAACAGTCCTTTTTTCAAAAATTCGTTATCTCCGTTAATTTTTAATATTAAGGGCTGATTTTTTGATAAATGTTAGTTAAATAACATAACTTTAAGCTGCCAAAAGATAAAAATTGTCGCAATAATAGTTTTTATTCAATCGCACTATAAACAAATTAGGCCCTTATCTTGCAAGTGCCGTGAATATTAGGCAAATAGTCCGATTTGAATTTTTAAAACGGCTTTTTAAAGTTGAGATTACAAACTACAAATTGTATATCTTACATTTTTATATAAGTTTGGAGAACATTGTTAAAAATGCTTTGAAACTGGCGCGTCGAGCAAAAATTCGCTACCGAGACGTACTGAGTCGACCGTGGAGGAGGCACCCAGCAGCGAATATACGTCTCGGTCGCGAATTTTCGCTCAACGCGCTAGGTTCACAAGCATTTTAACAATGTTCTCAAACTAATATGAAAATGTTAGATATACAGTTTGTAGCTTTTAATCTCAACTTTTAAAAGCCGTTTTAAAAATTCAAATCGGACCATTTGCCTAATATTTACGGCACTTGCAAGATAAGGGCCTAATTTGTTTATAGTGCGATTGAATAAAAAGTATTAATTCAACAATTTTCGGCAGCCCAAAGTACATGTTATTGACTATCATTCCCAAAAAATCAGCCCATAATATTGAAAATTAAATGAGATACGAATTTTTGAAAGAAGGTCTGTTTTAAACGTTTTTTCGGCTTTTCTCGGTGAAAAATGGTCGAATCGGGATTTTTCAAAAACCATTTTGTAGGTTTTTGAATTCTCTACAGGTCTTTTGTGAGTAGAGTGATATAGTCAGTATTTTTTGTTATATTAAAAAAAAAGAAAGAAGACCCTTTTTTAAATAATTATTGTTTAAAAAAATGACTTGAAGAAAAAATTGGTTGGGTTTTTGATTTAAGTAATCTACAAGTAATAGAAGTCATGGCGTAGTCAGATATCTGTTAACATTAATTACAAAAAAAATATATAATAAGTGGACTACATAACTATGCCTCTCCTCCTTAATTATTATTGAATGGGATCGCGCTATCAGTGGAACTTTATTAAGGGTGCCCTTTCATTGTGTAAAAATGTCTATGTTAAAACACCTTCACATTTAAAGACTTATAAGTTTACCTTCAATTAGAACCGTAAAATGACGTGTCGATTAAGTCAGAGGTTTCCAAACTTTTTTAAACTACGCCCCCTCCTGTTAAAATAAAAACTTTCCACGTCCCCCTTCACAGTAAATTTTGTGGGTATGTAAAAAAAACAAGTATTAAATTAAAAACAAAACATGTATTTTTACTATCACAAAATAAAACATTATAAGTCTCAATTTAAAGAAAAACTGTTAAGAAAAAAACATCAACAAAAAGATCATAAGCTGGTGAGATGGGTGGGCTTGCATATTCTTTACTAGTAAACGTTAGTTTTGGTTGTGTTTTAATAAGTGCTTAACGTAAGTTACTGGCAACATCAAGTTTATTCCGGTACTTAGTCTTGATTTCAACGAGGGTTGAAAATGCCTTTTCACACAAGTAGGTACTCAAAAAAGGCAAATATCATCGAATAGCTGCCTGTGATACACTAGCGTACACTTTTAAATATTTGATCCAAATTTTGTTAAAGTTATATTTGACAGAGAAATTATGCTTTATCGCCAAACCTTCTTTTTGCATTCTTATAGCAGGCAATCGATGTTGATATTGAATAGGTCTGTTGATAATCTGTAAATACGTTCATCAGAGCCTGGGCAGTATTTCCCGAACTCTTTAGTAAGCTCCAAATGGTTTGATATTAGGCTTTACAATTGTGATCCTTCAAAAACCTCCTTAAACTATGGGTCTTGTGAGATTAACATTACTTTGGCAGAATTTGAAGAATTGCAGGGGTTTCCTTATATTATTAAGACATCATCGAGTTCGTTTGGAAGCCTTTTGGCTGCCAAAGTTTGACAATGTATAAAAAAATTTCAGTCTCTTCAGCATTTTTCTCTTTTACCAACTGCGAAACCTGAGGGAGAACCAAGCATTAAAGAGGCGCCAATTAGTAAATTAAAGTACGAGTTAATGCAACATCCACCCCATGCGCCAGTTTTAGCTTCCTCAGAGTTCTGACAGCTCTGAACATTTCAAAAAATGCATGAGTGGAGGACGATTTTCATCGAACGAAGAAGTAATTGCTGCCGTAAAAGCATATTTCTACAGTATTCCGGATTATCACTCCAGGAAGACTATTTTGAATAACAATATTTTTTACCATAAAATCGTGTTTTATTCACAAAACGACAAAACTTTAAATTTTATTATAGTATAAATTGCTTTTCTTTTTATTAGGTTTAAGCTAAACTTTTACAAACCATATCAAACTTTTTCTTTCATTTTTCCAGGACCCATGTTCTCGAACCGCTACTGATCGCAGCATTACAGTTTGACGTTAGTCATTTGACTTTGCTACAATTCTTATACTTTATGATTCGCTAGCTGTACCAAATGTTAAGAATTTTATGTTAAACAAACAAAAATTCTTTTAATTAAGATTTGTTTTTATTTTTGTAAAAATATTACGAGCTATATATTTTTTAATATATCTAAACTATTCTCCATTAATTTAGGTTTTAGGTACTGCTTAACCAATCGGATGAAAAGCGGTTTTTTAAGGCAGGGAAGGCCGGAGATTTCGTACTTTTTTTTGTTAAAATTATACAACCACTGGACTTCGTTAAATTTAAATCGGTAAAACGGTAGAATCTTTCTGCTTAATATGTGCTAATTTCATAATTAATTATTTTTTCCACCATTTACTTCTAAGCACATGTCAGCTCTGTGGAGAACACTCTGTATTTCGGAAACGAAGGCCTTGCTGGGTCCTTGTATAGACTTTTATGTTTATTTTTGGACCCTGACTACGTACCTGAAATATTGCCATTTCCTTATGAATCACCCTGTATAAAAAGAAAAATCGTTTATATCTGAGGTTACGCCTTTTCTCGATTTTTTGCTGTTTAACCCCCAATTTTGACTTTAGATTCATGTTTAGCGGAAAAAAATACTGCAAAAAATCTTAGTCCGACACCCAGTACACACCACGTTTTTATTTTTGTGGACCTGTGTTATTCTCAATTATTTGCTATGCTGTATCCTTATTTAGGAAATAATCGTAAACAATTGCAGAATGTTATCTACGCCAGTGGTCTCTTTAGTCCATTGTGTTTTTCTGCTCTTATTTCCGTAACAAAGAAAAGTTCTTCGATGACCCGAGGGGACTGGGGGCGTGAAGAGAGCACCAGTATTAGAATAACAATGAAGCTGAGATGGTTCATGAGATCGCGTCTTGAAGTCACTGGGTCAGCGTGCATGGTTCCGCGGTTCTTTGTTCTTTCGACTCTTTTCAGATGGAGATGATGGTTTTGGATGCTTACGTACAATGCCCGGTCGGATGTTTTAAATAAAGTGAATACAGGAAACATATTTTATAACTATACAAAAACGTATACGAAATCTTGATATAATTCATATAGCAGAATTACTTTAAAAATATTGATTAAAAAAATATATTAAAAATATTATATATATATATATATATATATATATATATATATATATATATATATATATATATATATATATATATATATATATATATATATATATATATATATATTATATATATATATATATATATATATATATATATATATATATATATATATATATATATATATATATAATATATGATATACATACTTTATAATTAGTATATTTGATATAATTATATGCATGATTACTTTATAGTATTACATATATTAGGATATATATATATAAAATAATTCTAAATATTTATTATAAATAATTATTATATTATTTATAATTATATTTTATAGTCACTATTTTACAGAAACACGCAAATTTATTCCTATTAACGCACCAATTGTCAAAATTTTCCTAATAATATGTTTCATCTAAGGCAAATATCCCAAAATAATCCAATTCTTACAGAAGCTTGCTTTTATTTCCGAAACCCTACTATTAAGGTATGGATACATTTCTTATTTGCAGGGGATTTTAATTTCATTTTTTAATATGTCATAATATACAGGGTGCTTCACTTTAAAAAATGCCATTTTCTTCAATTTTGTATTTCGCGGTAATTTTGACCAACCCTGTGTAATGTAGACCAAGTTTTCTAACTTAATAGTAATATACAGGACCTTTCTAAATTACCTCCAAAATTTTAACTTTTTGCGAATCTCAGTGACGTAGTAATAAAAATTTAATTGGAGCCATGTTTTAAAGAAAAAATAATGACATTAATTAATAAGTCCTCAACTACTAGAGATAGGTAAAGAAAAGTATTAATCTAAAATAATTAGAAAGCAATACCAAAGCAAAAAATGCAATAATATACAGGGTGTCTCATTTTACATATAAAACCTACTACTTTTTGTATAAGCGGCAATAAATGTATGTATATAATAAAAAAATAACCAATTTGTTCTTAGAATTGTAAAGTCAACCAAACTTGTTTCTTGTACCAAATATCTACTTAATCGGTTAAAGAATAAAATAAATATGCCAAAAAAATTAAACAAAAAATGATATTTTACATACCTGTGTCTTGGTAATGGTGGAGATTTAGACATTTTCTCACATAACTTACTAGCATTTTTTTTCAATAAAGAATCATTACCTTAAGTTTCCTGATGTTGTTTCCGGACACCCTGTATGTGATTCATGAAGAAATGTCAATACTTCAGGTACGTATTCAGGGTCCAAAAGTAAACATAAAAGTCTATACAGGGTGTATAGACTTTTATGTTTTTACAAATAAAAAAAAAACAATGACCATTGCTTTGAATTTTGATTTGCTTACTCAAGCTTTTTGGCTATCGATAAAGTTGGGCTCTTTCAGTGCATAAATTGGAGCTTCATTCCAGGATCAAAAATAAAAAACTACGAATCGTCACCTGTTAGTATCTTTTCTAATAAAGTTGTATCATCTTCAGTGACACTTAAAGTGTCAGAACAAACATTTTTGCGAGCTCATTGTTGTTCGAACATAAGAATTTTACGCACCATTTTGGCACACACTTTTTGCATGTTAAAATTATTATATAAAATTTCCTGCCCCCATTATTTTTCAAATCCTACAGATTCAGTAGCAGTTTTTCCAATTTTAAAGTGAAATTTCACAACAATTCGCTGCTGCATTGTTACACTTTTGACAAAAAAATATTTGAAAATAATAAAACCTAGCTTATGTTTTCTGAACATAATTAAATAACAATAATTTTATTGAAAATTAAAAAAAATGTTGTTTAATTTTTCATTTTATTTCATAGTTTTTAAATTTTGCTATAATAAAATCAGATGGGTCGTTATTTTTTTTAAATCGAAATATCTCGAAAACGGTTGCTCATATTAACTTTTAACAGGTATACCTTTTTAACGTAAAAATGACAAAACAATTATTTAATTTACACAAAAATGTAATACAGGGCCGTATCAAAAAGTTGTGATTGTTCAAAATAGTAAAAAGACGTGTAGGTGGCTACCCCTACAAGTACGAGCCGTAGTAAGATTAGATTCGAATCCGTCATACCAAAAAACCCCCGGATACCAATTTTTACTCCAATATTTACATTATCATAGATTTTATTAAAAAAATAGGAAAATTAACTAAAAACTTTACCACTCTATTTCGGAAACGAAGGCCTTGCGGACCCATATTTGTAAAGACTTTTATATTTATTTTTGGACCCTGACTACGTACCTGAAGTATTGACATTTCCTCATAAATCACCCTGTATTATAAAGAGAATCCTTAACTTTAATGAAGTATTTAATATGACTAAAATTGGGTTTTTAAAATAATAACGAGTTGAGTTTTTCCAAAAGTAAATAAATAGACTGTAAAATTATTATTATTTTTTTAATATAAAATAATCTAGATAATACCAAGTACATTCATTTGTGGTATTTTAATATATCTAAATATTTTGACAATTTAATAAGACAATAAAGAATTCTATTAAGATGTCTCCTTTATCGTGTTTGAAAACAGACCAATATCAACATCAGTATTTTCAGCTATCCAGGGAAGGAAACTGGTAACTTTGGTAAACATGTTAAAATCGTTACTAATACAGTGAGTCCTATTCTCTCTACCATACGTCATTGCATCCCATAGAGTAATTGACATGGCGATTCCATAAACTTTATCATTGATTAACAAGGGTCCGCCACTATCTCCTACACAGACTCCGTGGTATTCACCTGAGGTGCACAAAGTGTTGTCAGCATCATATTTTCCACCGAAATAAAATTTGAAATTCTGTGTACATCTGTAATTAGATTCTATCATAGTGTCAGTTATCTGAGGTCTTTTTATTATCAGTTCATTATTTATTCCCCATCCAACGAATGAGCTGTTTCGAGCTGTCAAATCCTGATGTAAATCGTGCCAACTCGGAATGGTTGCGGGTTGTATACGATCTGTAAATTTGACATATAAGGCTAATTTAAGGTATGCGATGTCATAATTATGATATATTCCATGTTGATCCCAGTCCTCAATTTTTCCTTCAGGGTGAAATGTCTTAAACTCTGTAATTGGAGTTTCTAATCCATCAGGATCGTCAAGCCTTTCTTTTCCCAAATGGACTATCACTTCAGATGTACTAAAAGTCAAAATAAAATAATGAATGAATTAATAATTACTTTAGAATTCAAGTATCGGCAGAGAAAACGATTAAAGTTCATTTTTGAACCAAAACAATTTAATTAAAAAAATGTAGGTTTTGGTGAGCCAGAATCATTCGTATACAGTTTCCAAAAAAAACGCTCACAGAAACGAAATATATGCATTGGCGTAAAATGGCTGGTTGAGCGTAGGTGACAATAAAGCTGAGGTTCCAGTTTTTTCGCTGATGGTCAACCCGTCCTGACCACGCCTGATTCTGTAAAACTGTTCATTAATTTTACTTTCAGCTAATAGGTATTTACCGGAGCATGTATTTATTCTTGAGACGTTAACTAATTTTTGAAAAACGACCAACTTGGGTAACAAGAAAAAAAAACGGTTAAAAACCAAAAAGCAGCCAAAAAAAAAAAATAAGAAAAATAGGTAATATGTAAAAACTGTTTAATAAAATTTACTTTACAAACTTTTGGTTTTATTAAAGGTATATATGTGGTGTGTACGGAAAGCTTACACTTTCCCCTATGAAAGCGACTGTTACACTGTTTTTTTTTAAAATGAAAAAACTTTTATTGGTATTATTCTCAACAGAAACAAATTAGTTAATTTTATATTTACTTTGCATGGACATCAATAAAGTTTAAAACTTTAATTTGTGGAAAGGGTAAAAAATACGAGATGTCATAGACTGTAGTAAAATTGCACGTGTTCGTTTGTTTCTGTTTAATTTTGAAGCTGCAAGCAATAAACAAGGGTAAGCTTTGCGCAAGTATGCCTGAGAAAATTTATTAAGATAACTACGACCCCGTCAAGTTAGAAGCTAAAATTTATTTCTGCTTATCAAAAAAATAATAATAGTAATAATAATAATCTTTTGTCTTGCGTTTAGGTTTACCATATGTACTGCACCTTTCAAATGATAACTAGTGGTGTTTTGGTAATTTAGTAATTATTTTCTTATTATTTTTTAAAAAACCGACATAAGATTCTAGGCCGACCCCTGGGCGTTGGGCAAGAATCCGTATCAAAACCATTCCCCGCGTCCGTTGGCCGGTAATCCTGGGCCCAAAATTTTTCCTTAGTAAACGAAGGGACCCGACAACAAATTTCTGCTTTTTATCACCCTTGTTCAGTGTGGTTACATGCGGTAACCCCTTACCCCAAACATTTTTCTTTGCCCCCCCAAAACGCCGATAATCACGACAACCAATCGCACGTTATACTCCGGAAAAGGCCCCAAATTCGCCAAAAAAATATTTGACTCGTTTCCCCCGTTTTTTTTATCGTTTGTTTCCGCTGGAGCGGCTAAATCAATCTTTTATGTTTCGGTAAAAACTCCGTGTTGGGCTTATTAATGTGATCTTTAAAAGCATCTCTGTTCTGCTCTTTTAACTACAGTTCAAACGGCTTTGTTCAAGTCTTATAAGTGTTGGTTTCTTTTGGGTTTTTGCAAATATGACCAATTTTTTTCCCCCCGCCCCCGCTTAAAAGAAATGCTCCCATTGCTTTATTGTTTTACTAGTTGCATCAGTGGATGTACGGGAACCGACCAAAGGCCACGAGCTCCGATGGCGTGGGGGGTAAATACGGGGGATGAGGGGGTGGTGCTGGAAAAAAGCATCATTTTTGGGGCTATTCCGCTCGCGTATTTCCCTCCCTCCGTTATTATTTTTATTATTATTAATAATATTATTATTAAATTTATAATTACCTATCGCTCAATTTACAATGGGCAGCGGTTAATACAATAGTGTGAGATATAAGAAATCCAGTACATGATTGTCCTTCTCCGAGTTCAATAAAAGCGATGTATGGAATATCTTCTATAAAAGCATCTTCACCATTAAAAACCTAAAAAAGATTTGGTTTTAATATGCATTGTATTGCACTTAAAAAAAGTTAAAGACCAAATAAATTTTAATCTATAAAATATTTACCCCAAACGAAAATTTAAATAGAACATTTAAAAAAATCACTAAAATCAGATTCATTATAGTCGACAACTTATAAATCAATAGTATTTTTGCCACACTTTTTATACTCGTATTCTATACTTTATCATATATCGTCTTTCACGGTTTTGCTAACTTAAAAGTATTAAAAATCACGAAATATATATAAAAAAGTAATAAAGATAAACAATTGGCAACAAGATACACGACACAACAGATACACAATTAGGTAATATCTTTCATAAATCTTCTTTATACATATTATGATTGACATTTAAATACATGTGACTGGAACAGCCATGAGTTTTTTTGCCAGTTTCGAATTTTACAAATTTTTTCATTTTACAAATTTTTTCAAAATATGTCAACAATTTCCGAAATAGTTCAAGTAAGAACTGAAAGTTTTAAATAATGGGTTATAATCTTGTGCTTAACTAGATTTTTAAATCCCAAACTCACAAAAAAAAGGGATCTTCACCCTTTATGAGATTGGATTTTAGATAAATCGCGAATTTTAGATAAATATTTTTACTGAAAATATATATGGTTTGAAAGTACTCAAAATTCTTCTTTAATACATCAAACAACAAAAAAACCCAAAACTATAAGCTATAGCAAAAATAATTTTTTCACTTAATTTACATGAAATTATTGTTTTTTTTTTTTAAAATTTTACTTATAAAAGATTTTTAAGCAATTTTCGTTGTATTGCGTCCTCAGCAATTATTAAATGGGTTAGCAATTGTAATAACTTTTTACATTTGATAAGAGCATCCAAATGATTTGACATTTAATAAGAAAAAAAGTTTATTACGAGATCTTTGGTAATGAGAAACAAAATTTGAATGGCTGGTTCACTAATCTGAATTCTACCCAATTGCACAATTGACCTTTTTTACAACAAAATGGTATTGTAAAATTTTTTGTGCAAAAACAAACGGAATTTTTACGAATGTTTTATTATAGCATGAAGTTTATTTTGGCCGAATGGTCCTTAGAGAATACTACAGCTAAAAAAAAGCGTAATACGATTGGCAATATTTAACCGATCCCATCTCATAATTTAGTTACGAAACTTCTTTCCTTATACAATTTCTCAACGAAAAATACTTATAAAGTTATAAGCGAATAAAAAAAAAAAAAAATGCGTTTTTTTACATTTTATCTATTTAACAAATGTTTCGGACCTTTCTAAAAGGGAGCATATTTCGATTTATGTTATGTATTTCGTAGTCTTTTCGTTAAATCCGTTTTTTCACAAATATCCTAATTACTACATGAAGCATCGGCGTATCATGTAAAATAATCAAGCTACACGATATGCCTAGGCTCATCATGAAGAACCTGCGCTGTTTGTTTCATCTTATTGAGTATACCACCATCAGCCTAATTTTAAAGTTTTACATTCCTACTTTAATTTCTTTTTAATTAATTGTAAATATAAAACTAACTAGAACTAACCAAATTTAACCCGCTTCTTCACGAAATTGCCAATACTTACATTTATTCAATACGACGAACCAGCATCGGATTGTGTAGCTTGATTATTTTACACAATATGCCAAAACTTTATGAAGTGACTAGGATCTTCATAAAGAGACGAATTTCACTAAAAGACTACTACATATACATCTGAAGGGTTTCCAGTAGAGACATATCTGCCACCTCGAACATTCAACAAATCTTGTTTTTTTTCAGATACTTGGTCTCCCTATTGTCTCTAGTCCGTTCAGTATTTAAAAATATAATAAAGCAATAACTTTTTTTGCATCAATACCTTGTTTAATCATATTTTTTCTTTTGTTTTCAGGCATTAACGTGAAACTAGATTTCCAAAGAAATGTATGTTGTGGTAAGTATTTCAGTCTTTTTTATGTTTTATGAAGTTTTACACAACAACCATTATTTATTAAAGATGGTTACACTTTTTTACACTTATATAATGTTACTCTCCTTACTTACTTACTTTACTCCTCTTACGGGAGCTGTCCGCTTATGAGGAATACCCACCAAACAAAATCCAAAATCAGAAATACAGTGTGTATCAGCCAAAAAATGCTCAGACTTGTCGATTGGTATTTTTAATTGCGCATTTTTTCAACTAAAACTATTTTTTATACCGGGTGTGTCACGTAACGGTGGCTAATATTAACTTTTTTAATTTAAATGCAAAAACCCTGTATATATATATATATATATATATATATATATATATATATATATATATATATATATATATATATATATATATATATATATATATATATATATATATATATATATATATATATATATATATATATATATATATATATATATATATATATATATATATATATACAGGGTGTTTGGTTCACCGACGTATATCTGAAAGGGGGTGATTAATGAGATGGTTTTGAACATATTTAACTATATATAGTATTATACAAAGTGTTACGCATTTCGAGATATCTTGGTTTTTCCGAATTTTATCGAATTTGGTGCATAGATCCATATAACTTATAATAAAACTTTTGTCATTTATTTTATCTGATTGAATCTTTTTTTTTTATTAACTTAAATGCGTATTTCATCGATATAAGATACGTAATGGTATCTACATAATGATTAAAAAAATTGTGGCTCAGTAGAATTTACAAAACGAGTTACTGAAATATCCAACTTCGAATTTATAAGCGAATAAATTGGAGTGTGTAAATAAGATATTCGTTCAAATATTTCTAAAATCTTCCTTTATGTTTGCCCTGTATATTGATATATCACATTCCATCACAGCAGCTACTTCTTATTTATTTAGTGCGGTTTAGCGATAATATTACAAAAATTTCTATGAAAAAAAAATTAGGGAAAAAATATAGTTTGGTATGTTTGAGGGTTGGAGGGTCTAACTGAAGATTACTTAGCACGAAGCAGTTCTGAATAAACAAAAAAAACACAGAAAAGAACGGAATATGGAATACAATTTTATTTTTTTAGGATTATTAAAAAAAATATTCTCTTAGAAAAAATGCGTACGACTTAACAAAATGAAAGGAAAAAATATTTGCAGGTTCTTACGAGGATTACTTTTCATGCTCGAAATGAGAACCACCGTTTCTTATACAACGTCGACATCTTCGTCGCATCTCAGTAGTGGCTACGCCTAACCTCAGTTCCGCCTTCATAATTTCTGCTGCCCCATTAATTTTTTGAATAAGATGTTCTCGATCTCTAATTTCTTCATTGTAAACCAGTTCTTTCATTCTTCCCCAGACATGATAGTCTAGGGGGGTCAGGTCTGGTGATCTAGCTGGCCATAATATCGGTCCATTTCGGCCTATCCATCTTTGAGGAAATTGAGTATTAAGAAAATCTCTTACAGTTATGCGATAGTGGGCAGGACATCCATCGTTTTGGTATATGATTTGTCCTCTTACATCCAAAGGCACTTCATCCAAAATATCAGGTAAAGTATTTCTTAAGAATTCTAAATAATTTTCACCATTTAAATTATTTGGCAAGAAGTACGGACCGATTAAAACTCTGCCTATTACACCTGCCCACACATTTACATTAAATTTTCGTCGGAACGAAGTCTTTCTTCATATGGGGGTTTTCTTCTGCCCAGTAATGTAGGTTATGAAAATTAGTTATCCCTTCACGAGAAAAATTTGATTCATCCGTCCACAAAATCCTACGTAAAAATGTTGCATCTTCTATGTCGGCGTTTAAGATGAATCGACAAAAAGTGATTCTTCGAGCAGGATCACCTTCCTCAAGCCCTTGCACGGGGTGTAGTGGAATGGATGCATTTTTTCACAATGAAGAACTGTCCAAACTTTCCATGTAGATACATGTAGCTGTTCCGCTATTTTCCTAGTGCTAGTGGTGGGATCTCTTTCGAAATTATTTAAAATTTGCAGATCCACTTCAACGTCATGTTGTTGGTTGTTCGCTCTAGGCTCTGTGTGATGTAAATTACCTGTTTCACTTAATCTACGATATGTATTAGCGAAGACAGTCACATGGGGTACTCTTCTTTGAGGAAATCTTTCAGTATAAAATCTCTGAGCAGCAGCTGCGTTGCCGTCGGCTTTACCATACATAAAAATTATATCAGCATATTCAACATTCGAAAAGCAGCCATTATACCAAAACGTTGAACGGAAAATTCACAAAATAAACAGTATAAAATACTCCAGTTGACAACTAATCAAATCTTGAAAGATGAGTTTGTCCGTCACCGGGCAACGCTACTTAGGAGCAACATCAACAACAAAAATAAAATGTTGGTAAATGCACTACATCGCTAAACCGCACTAAATAAATAAGAAGTAGCTGTTGTGATGGAATGTGATATATCAATATACAGGGCAAACATAAAGGAAGTTTTTTAGAAATATTTGAACGAATATCTTATTTACACCCCCAATTTATTCCTTATAAATTCGAAGTTGGATATTTCAGTAACTCGTTTTGTAAATTCTACTGAGCCACAATTTTTTAATCATTATGTGATACCATTACGTATCTTATATCGATGAAATACGCATTTAAGTTAAAAAAAAAAGATTCAATCAGATAAAATAAAGCAAAAGTTTTATTATAAGTTATGGATCTATGCACCAAATTCGATAAAATTCGGAAAAAACCAAGATATCTCGAAATGCGTAACACTTTGTATACTATATATAGTTAAATATGTTAAAAAAACCATCTCATTAATCACCCCCTTTCAGATATCGTCGGTGAACCAAACACCCTGTATATATTTTGGGTTTTATTTAAAATATTCTGGGCATATTTTATGTACAATGTCCTATACCTATCTTCAACTGTTTCGGAAATATTAAACATTTTCAGATTTATTGCATTTAATGCCGTTGCATGCTTGCCACTTTCTTAAGGGTTACTTTTCGTGCATATACCTACTAGAGGTAGCCTTGCTGCTCGGATGTGCGAAGAAGCGTGCGAGAGAGAAAGAAGAATATATTTATAATATTTTTCCCTTGCTCCGCGTGCTGATTGATTGGCGGGAGGGGTATATACCCCGCCGACAAATCAAGAGAGAGAGAGAGAGGTTATACACCTATTCTTCTTCCTCTCTCGCATGCTTGTTCGATAGTAAATATATTCCCGCAAAGTAACCCTTAAGTAAGTGGCAATCATGCAAAAGTTAAGGATTGGTATAGGACATTGTACATGAAATATGTCTAGAATGTTCTGAAGAATCCAAAAATTTAATAATATACAGGGCGTTGCATTTAAATTAGGAAAGTTAGTATTGGCCACTGTTACATGACACACCTAAAAAAGTTTTTACTGAGTGTTTTTTTGAACACGCCTCCATTTATTTATTAGCGAATTTATTTCATTTGGCTGATACACACTGTATGTGTACAATTAAACGAAATGCGTAGTTTTATTTTTATTAAATTTTTATTTATATATACTTAAAAAACATAATATGTATGCACGTTACATAGTTCATAAGCTTAATCTTATAATAAATAACACAGAACATAGGGTTAAAAACAGAAGAAAACAATATATGTACATACATACGTATGTATATACCCAATAACGTAATACAACATATGTATGTACCTACTTATGATTACATAATGTAATGTTTTAACATACCAAAAAACTTAGTTTTTTAGGAAGTCTGATATTTTTGCCATTTTATTTTTTTTACACTTTTCTTGTAAAAGGCAATTTTAAAAATCCGATTCAATCTTATTTTAAATCTTCGAACGCAACAAAAGATTCTTTTGAAAACTTTTTTAGGTTTTTAACAACTTTTGGGGCGTCGGCATAGAAATTTATGGGACCAGAATGTTCTTCATCATCACTCTCTTGCATAACTAAAATATTATCTTCTTTATCATCACTCTCTTTCGTAACTAAAATATCATCATTCTCATTTTTGCTTTTATTTTTTTTTTCTGTTTATCAGATTGTTCCTTTGTTATCAGTCTTTGATCCAAATAAATGAAGTCATTATCTTGGCTTTTAGATTGGTCAATTTTACTATAAAAAAGTTTTATTGGGCGCCATTGTATTGTGACGTCCGCTAATGAGAATGTATTTTCCATAGGAATTGGTACCTAAAAATTTGGTTCCAGAAATATTGTCCGGTTATGAGAGCTGTCCGCTCATAGGAGCTGACCGTAAAGAGAACTTTCACTGTAATTATATTTTGATAGCAACCAATAGGCTAACATCGTCTTTATTAAAAAAAAAAACGATTTCCAGCTTTAATAATGTAGAAATCTTTATAATTAAGGTGGACACCACAACCACAGGTCTAAACAATGTTTGGGCCTGTGGTTAAAATCATGAAATGTCGCTAAAAAAATGGCGTTGTTTAAATAACTAGTGGTAAACGAGTATGACGAATGCTCTCTTGTTGAGGTACAAAGTTTCTTTTAGACTCTGAGTTAGGTTCTGCGAAATATCTACAGATATTGGTTTATTTTTACCAGTAGCTAAAGTTGATTAACCATTATTCAATAAAATACCTATATTAAAATTAATCTTAAACTAGATTTTTAGGGAACTTTTAAAAGGCTTATAGAAATAAAGCAACTTTACCCTACATTGTGTTTTATTGTGCCTAGTTTACAACAAAGGCGATCACAAATAGAAGACCTATACGTATTGTTTTACGTGGGTTGATTGATAGATTGATTGATTGATAAAGTAAATACACAAGTTGAGGTTTTGTCCGCCTCGACACTGCAGCCTACAGGGCTTGTTGTATCTCTTGTGTATTTGTTTCAGTTAAAGGTTTGACACCTTAGACAGGTGTAGTAGCCCTTTACTGTTCTTTTCTGGTCTCCAGCCTCCTGGTGGTTAGTGTCCACCATGAGGTTTTGATTTGTTCTCCAGTTGTAAGTGCAGGGCACTCTATATGATGTGAGAGGCTGCTCTCTTCCTCTTCGTCACATAGTCTGCAAATGGGTTCTTCTCTATAGATGCCACTTAGTGTGCATATGTTTTCTTAGGGTGCAGTGTCCGGTTATTAATCCTGTCACTATCCTAATCTGATTCCTATTTTAGTTTTTAGTAGTTCACTTGTCAATGCTTTCGATGGTGAGTCCAGCATTGATTTACTGTGATTTTGCTTGAATGTGGTTCCAGTATGACTGATGTTGTGTTTGAATCCACCGAGTCATGTAGCCACGAACCGAGGCTTTTGGTATTCAGAAACAGGTTCAGGACCCACAAACATTGCTGCGGAGCCTCGCCTGGCCAGGGAGTCTGCATTTTCATTGCCTGTATTCCCCTGTGTCCTGGCACCCAGGAAAGTGTAACTTTGTTGTGGTTAGCCAGGTTTAGGAGGCATTGCAGACAGTTCCAAACCAACTTGAGTTGACTTGTTGGGATGCCAAACTATGGCCGCTTGACTATCAGAGAAGATAGTAATGTCCCTGCCCTTATATCTCCTCCTCAAGTTCTCTCGCAGACAAAGTTCAATGGCATATATTTCCGCCTGGAAAACAGTGGCATATTTCCCCAGGGAAGCATAAGCATTGAACCTGGGGGTCATACCATGATTCCTGCGCCGGCTCCAGTTGTCAGTCTTGGATCCATCGGTATACCAAACCAAATTCGAGCTGACCAGGAGATCGCTCACTACCGCCCCAGGTAAGCTGGGTTTTGTATGGTCTGTGTGTATTTATCCGTTTTGGCATTGTATCACTGCTCATCTCAAATATTGGGTTTGTGATACTGCTCGTTATTCTGGTGTGTCCTAGGGCAGGCCCAGAGCACCAGTTGCCGTTACATTTCAGCCTGTATGCCCCAATCCTCGCCTCCGCCTTAATAATTATACCAAGAGGGGGAGGCTTAGTAGGGTTTCCATGGCTGCAGTTGGAGTGCTTCTAATAGCTCCCGTTATACAGAGACATGCTAGTCGCTGGAGTTTGGATAACTCCAGCTCTGCTTTTCTTTGTTCTATTTTTGGCCACCAGATAGTTGAACCGTAGGTTATCATGGGTCTTACCACAGCAGTGTACAACCAGTGTACTATGCGTGGCTGAAATCCCCAATTCTTCCCCACAGCTCTTTTGGTAGCCATTAGAGCCATTTTGCCCTTATTAATCACATTCTGCATATGTGGATTCCAGGTTACTTAGAATCCAGAGTTAATCCAAGGTACTTTACCTCCTGAACATAGCCGAGTGTGGTACCGAAGAAGTGAGGAGATTTTAAATCATCCAGCTTCCTTCGTCTAGTGAAGGGTATTAGCGCAGTTTTGCCAGGATTAACAGTAAGGTTTTCCTTGTTGCACCATCCCTCCACAATTCTCAGTGCCCTTTGCATAAGCTCCGAGGTTGTTTTGTTATGCTTCCCCACGACAAGTATAGTGATGTCATCCGCATACCCCTGGGTATAGAAGCCATTATTATTCAGTTCCACCAGGAGTTCGTCAACAACCATATCCCACAGTAGTGGGGATAGAACCCCTCCCTGTGGGCATCCTTTGACCACTGACACCTCCATTGTTTCGCTGAATAACGTTGTTTGCGCTCGTCTGCCAAGTAACATGTTGTTTATCCACCTACAAATGGTGTCGTTAACATTATGTCTGGCAAGAGCCGCGGCCATTGAGTTGAAGGAGGTTCGATCAAAAGCTCCCTCAATGTCAAGAAATGCAGCAGGTGCGATTTCCTTGTTGTTCAGTGCGAGTTCTAATCTGGTCACCAGTTGATGATGAGCAGATTCGCATGATTTTTCTGACTGATAGGCATGTTGGTTTTTGTGGAGTGGCCTCTCTGTCGAGGTTTTCCTGACATACCTGTCGATCAGTTTTTCCATTGTTTTTATCATAAAAGACGACAATGTAATTGGTCTAAGTCCCTTTGCCTGGGAGCAGTCCTTACCCGGCTTTGGAATGAAGACCATTTTAGTCTGCTTCCATGCATTGGGCAAATAGCTCGTAGCTAGGCTTGCACGGAAGAGTTTGCAAAGCAGTGGAACTAGGGTTTGCTTTCCCTGCTGTAGTAGTGCTGGGATTATCCCATCAGGTCCAGGTGCTTTGTAGGCTTCAAATGATTCAATTGCCCACTCGATTTTTTCGTAGGTTATGATTTCCTTTGCTACTTCCCAGTCGCTTCTTGTGGGCCGAATATTCGGAACATTGACGTCTGGGTAGGTCTCTTAAGTTGAGTTTCTCTTGATCCTGGTAGATGTGTTTGGAGCAAAATCTCCAATGTTTCCCTGCCAGTTTCAGAGTAGGTTCCATCTGGTTTTTTAGAGTGCCAATAGGATTGACCGGATCTTTAGACAGGATTTTTTGGAGTCTGGCTGCCGTGCTGGTATTTTCAACCTCCTGGCAGTATTTCCTCCATGAATCCAGTTTAGCCTTACGGACCCGTTTATTGTATTCGGTGAGTGCAGATTGATATTCATCCCACTCACCCGTTTTCTTCGCTCTGTTGAACAGTCTGCGGGTAGTATTCCTAATGCTGGTTTTGACGTTACTGCAGTTGATGGTCAAAGTTTCCTTGTATTTCTCCCAGTCCGTGCTCCTCGGATCACGGTACTCCCCCATTGGCCTCTGAAAGGCAGAGATCGCCAGGAAGATGTGCCTGTGATCAGACAGCGACGGTTCCTCAGATACATACCACCGAGTTACCTGGGATCGTATACGCGGAGATGCCAAAGTAACGTCGATTACCTCTTTACGGGCTCTAGTCACAAAAGTAGGTTCATTCCCCCTATTTAATACCTCTAAATTTTCAGAAATAATAAAGTCACTGCTTCCCCAAGCAGTGTGGTGTGCGTTGGCATCCATCCCAATAATGAGCTGTAGGTTAGAGCGCCTACAGAATTGCTTCAACTGGCGGAGTTCCTCAGATGGGGTGGATCGATTGCATCATATGGAAGATAGGTTGAAGCGAGGACAGCTTCAGTCCATACACCTTCCATGATGTATTTCACCCTTGCCCCTGGTCTAGAACAGAATTCAGTAAACTTTAAGGCATGTAATTTCCTTCTTAATAAATATGGGGATCGACATTACCAGGGTTGGAGTCATATATTAACTTACCTCCGGTTTCCCGCCTGGCCCCCAACTTTTCCTTAAAAGAAAGGTTTTTGTATGAGGGGCTATGTCCGCGTCTCCACGAGATAGGAGCCTGCATAGGACAGCCGGCTCCCCTTTTGCTGCAGGTTTGCTTGAAGCACCCGCAGTTCCTGCAGACCCCTGTTTGCGTTTTTTGGTCACTCTGAAGGTGATTGGGTTTAGGCCCAGAAAGCAGTAGCCCCTTTGCCCAATTCCTTCAGGGCGTGTTCGTCCATAGCAAGTACAAGGGGTGATGCCCTGTTTCTCACTACGGCTGCTGATGAGCCTCAGTCACCTGTATTGGGGATCCTTTTTTTGGATCCCCAGATTCTGAAGGATTTTACCCGGCCCCCTTGTCATCAAGGAGTTCCGTGGGTATAAATGTCACAACCCTTGGCATTTTTGACAACGTCCTTAGCGTATCCTACTCAAAGGGGTCACCCCCCCAGGGTTAAATTTTTGGAACTTGTCCATTAGCCAGTCTCTGGCGTGATCGTTTGCAGGTTACGAAAAGTACCCCAGCCTGCGGGTAGCTCCCCGCAAACGGGACCCCTCGCTGGGAGACTTAAAGATCTCCCGAGTCATCGCCATCTGAATCTGTTTGGACTTTTCCCCGGGGTTTTGGAGTTTTCCTTCCGGGAACGGTCCAACGGACTGCCATTTTGTGGCCTGTGGGGCCTGCTTGAAGGTTGCCCCAGTTGTTGTACGGGGTTTTTATCTGTGCAGCCGGGCCCCTTTCTTGGTTTGTCTCCACAGGGGGGCGGGTTGCTGATTGCGGAGCACTTCCGTTTGCCTTGCCTGGTTCGGTTCCCCAGACTCGGCTTTGCTGCCTGAAGGTTTCTCAGCCTCAGATTGGCTTTAGTTTTCCTATTTCCCCTGGGCTTCCTGGGTTTAATAGGTTCACCTCTAGCTTTGGCCGCCTCAATTGCAAGTACGTGGGTTACTGTATAGTTTGTTTCTGATTTTCTGATTTATACAAAACTTCACATTTGCTTTGATAATTTTTTGGTCTAACATTATTTTATTTATATTTAGGACAATTTACCAAGGCATTTAGAGAACCTAAGTACTAGGTAACGTGGGCGCCAATTTTTAGATCTAATCCATGATCATCCAAAACTTTAAGTAAAAAGGCCCAACTCTTCGCTTGAAAATTTGCTGCATTTCTTTTATTTTTCCTTTGTCAATAATTAACTCTGTTCCTTATAAATTGTCCAAAATTGGACCTAAGGTTAAGCTAATCAAGTTCACTTCCTTCTGAGCTTGCATCTATCCTATCTTGCCTTTTCCTGTTTTGTCATGATAAGAATTTTTTTTTGAAGAGTTGTAAAGCCGCAGGTGTGCAACGCATTCGCAAGAAAGGAAATTGTTTCTTTCAGTCATGGACAATATCTTCCTCTCACTTGTTAACAGGGTAGTGTATAATTCTTTTAATTCCCAAATATTTATATAATTATATTTTAGAATTATATTTGATAAACAGTACAGGTTGCATCCGCAGCAGATTTAATTTTTTTTACATAACTTAAACATGTTCTTGAAATATCAAACTACTAAGGCTTTTAGGAAGCCTTAGTACTAGGTATCGAGGATGCCGGGCTTTTGGATGTTTAATCCAAGTTTTTAAAGTTTCTCCAACAATGTCCAAGAATTGTAACATGCAGATATTGCATTTTACAACACGACAGGATGTTAAACCTAATGTTACAACGTTTATAAAACTTTATGCACTTAATGCCTATGGATTTTAATTAACAGAGGTATTATGAGTATTGTCCAATACATTACTGGTCTAACGTAAAAATCTCTATGTTAGAAGATAAGCATTCTACGTTTGTTTCTTGTTCATTGTGGCTTAAGCTCATTAACTTTAATTAATGAAATACATATTTATGTAATAAACCTTACCTTTTTATTCTGTCACAAATTTTATTTTGCTTTTAAGCAAGACTGCAGTTTCGATATACTATGTCATTGTCTTTTAAAGAATATATGTATTACAAGTGAGAACATGTGCTTATTCCTTATATTTGTTCTCACTTGTAATATGTATATTCTTTAGACGTTTGACAATGACATAGTATGTTGAAACTGCAGCCACGCTAAGAAGCAAAAAAAAATCTCTGACAGAATAACAAAGTTAATTTTATTACATTTTGCATGAAAATGTACTGTCAGAAAGTAACGGACAATTTATTAGATTCTTTAAAATACATATTAGCCCAGTAACTGAAGACCTGAAAGTACCCAAAGCTGTAAATAAATCTGCACAGTTTACATTGGTGACGCAATTCCTAGATCTTCGCGGATGCTTTCGAGCGAGAAAAAGTTTATCACGATTCCGACGTGGGAACTCGCTGAAAATGGCCCCGCAAAGTCCCAAAAATCCCTCGAAGTCCCTCGAATATTTGCCAAAATATGCGAATTAGAGAATTTTTGCTTAGACAAAAAATAAAAACCACCCTGAAATCTACAAAAATGTCCCTACCATTTTTTTTCAAAAACGGCCGTCAAAAAATCCATAACGTTCCACACTGGATAGATGTGGTAGTAGGCTAAGAAATGCAGATAGGCAAAACAACAAAACGCAGGAAAGATGGTGAAGGAAATTTTCTGGGATCATTAAAAATTTGCTAAGGTCCCATTATAAAAAAGAAATGTTAATATCAAACCATTTTTTAATAAATATTAATAAATTAATGAGATACTCTTAAAATATTGTGAAAAAAAACTTTGACCGCTATTTTTAATATTCTAAAAAAATCAGAATGGACTCAAACTCATATGCAATAATGGGGACGGGTTTTCCCATTCCGATGAACTTTGAATGATTAAAAATGTACATTATTGCCCGAGTAATGGAACAATTCGTCCGCCCGCTTATTAGTAAATCCATTAAGATTGCGGCATTCTAGCGGTAGAGCGGCGGCTAAAATGAGGGAACTTTTGGGTCCCGTTATCTCGAAAACTATCGATTTTTTGAAAAAAATTATAGAAATCATTATTGTAGATTACAAGGCAATCTTTATTTTTTGTTCAAACAAAAATTCTCCAATTCGCATATTTT
>JAHBCN010001754.1:234217-321327 GCA_019359885.1 Listronotus oregonensis | reverse complement strand
TTTAAATTGGTTTAAGTTTAAAATGTTGTGTGTTAAAATCACTACATTAAACTCATAGACCCATAATGCGTTTTATTCTAGTCGGGGAAATTCTTAAAGCTGATTTGTGACTAGAGGTTTACAATATTAGCTGACTGGTTTTATTTAAAAATGTAAAGTAAATGGCTTTGTATAAAACGGTCAAGTAATGGACCACTAGTGTACAGGGTGGCCCGTTTATCTTGGGACGCTACCTTATCCCATAAAATATACAAGATACAGAAAAAAGTTTCATATGAAAAATTTTTAGTTTAATATTATATTTTAACAATATTTACTACGTATGTCATTGCATCTTTTGATTTTACGTAAAATTCTAGACACATTTGATATATAATATACTATACTTAATAGACCGAGCGCTCGCGGCAGAAAAAAGATACCGATTTTTTACAGGCTGCCTTTGATACGGGTGATATTTATAGCCACAAGCTATAGATAGATGCACCTATTAAGTTCCTCAACGTGTTACTTCATATATAAACATTAACTTTAATTAGCAAAAAAAAGAAGCTTCTTAAATCAACTTTTTACAGTCTGCCAATTGTTAAAGCATAAGGCTAGATTGTCAAATCCACAAAAAAGTTGCAGGCAGACGGTACAAGAGTAAAGCATACTAATGCTAGTTCGCAAAAAAATCGTGTAACTAAAAACACTTTTTTACAGTCTGCCAAGCACAATTTAGACTAATGTGTGCATTAGATTGACGAATTTTCAAAAGGCAGACTGTTTCTCGATATTTAAAAATTGATGCATAAAAGTTAATTAACAAATTTTTCACAGTATTTCAGAACAATTTTTTACAGTCTGCCTATTGAATTAATACCAACTTTTACAATAAATATTTTATATTAAATTATTAGCATACTAATTCACGAAGTTTAAAGTGTAGGCAGATGCAGTTAAACTTGTAAAAAAAACTTATAATGGTTAACAATTTTTTACAGTCTGCCATTGTTTTCAAACAATATTTAGGTAATAAATAAACAAACTATTGAATGGCAGACGATTTGTAAAGGTAATTTAAAAATGGTTATTTATTAACGTAAGTTGAAAATAATAATTTATTTATTAAAAAATCCGTACATAAATGTAATGTAATGTAAAAATGTATTTTTTAAACGTTTGTCACATAACACAAAACGCTCCTAATTGGTCGAGTTTATAACGACGTCACCTGCTTGTTTGCCTACTTGCGCCTACTTGTGATATATTAGCTTTCGAAACTGTTTTAATAAGATTTCCCTATATTATCCATTGTTTTTGTGTGATTTATTTGCAATATTTTACAAATTCTGTCAAGTACTTTTGCCATGGCCAACTATTTTGTAAAAGCAGACAGCAGAAACCTTCCGCAAGTCGACGCATTATATTATATATCCATGAGGCTCAGCGGTAGCGTTCGAGACTTCCAAACCGGTTGCGGGTTCGATTCTACCCCATACCTTTCTTTTTTTTTTAATTTAATAATCTTTAAAATACTTCTCAAATAAATTTAAATATATATTTAGGTATGTTTATAAATATTAATGAAACTATTTTTTTCTTAAAAAATTACATTTTTATTATTATTATACATTTTTTCCATCAAATGTGTGGAGGAATATTTGCAGAATTATTGGGTAAACTTGAAGCTTTTTTGTGTGTAAATTTATGAATATTTTACACACAAAACAGTTACTTCGTTTTTAGATGTTATATAAAAATAATTTGTTAAAAATTAATTTTGAAAAAATTTGATGTTAAGAAATAAACTTCCAGAATCCCAATTACGTAATGTGCGTGAATTGTAATTATTCAGAAAAACTCAGTATTTTATTCTTAAACTAATATGCGTAATTACACAGAAAAAGCCGGGATTGACCGGGGTCAAGTAGCGTTAGGATGCCATGGTCAGGTGATGAAAGATTGACCGGGGTCGGGTAGGGTTATGTGCATCATGATGCATGCAAAGAACATCGTAGTGCACCTAACTCTACCTGACCCCATTAATCTTACGTTACCTGCCTACCGCGCGATTCTATAATATTCAAAGTTTTAATTAACGCTAGATGTACCATCATAAATCGTCTGCCATTCAATAGTTTGTTTATTTACTAAGTAAACATTGTTGGGATACAATGGCAGACTGTAAAAAATCGTTAAAAGTCATTACTTTTTTTTTGCAAATTAAAAATAGTTTTGCAGTTATATGTATACATCGTATTAGGCTGCCATTTGTTTTATTCAATATTGTGAACTGTTAAGTTTATATTTAAATAACTATTACACTGTAAAAAATTGTTCTGAAATACTGTGAAAAATTTGTTAAATAACTTTTATGTATCAATTTTAAAAAATCGGGAAATAGTCTGCCTTGTGAAAATTCGTCAATCTCATGCACACATTAGTCTAAATTGTGCTTGGCAGACTGTAAAAAAGTGTTTTTAGTTACACGATTTTTTGCGAACTAGCATAAGTATGCTTTACTCTTGTACTGGAGCAAACCGTCTGCCTGCAACTTTTTTGTGGATTTGGCAATCTAGCCTTATGCTTCAACAATTGGCAGACTGTAAAAAGTTGATTTAAGAAGCTTCTTTTTGCTAATTAAAGTTAATGTTTATATATGAAGTAACACGTTGCGGAACTTAATAGGTGCATCTATCTAAAGCTTGTGGCTATAAATATTACCCGTATCAAAGGCAGCCTGTAAAAAATCGGTCTCTTTTTTCTGCCGCGAGCGCTCGGTCTATAAGACTTACCGTTTATAACATATTTTAAATTTTATTAAAAAAATGACGTTTGCGGATCCTAAAATATGTATCAATTTTTTGTATAAAAAACCCTTTATTATTTAATTTTATTAAAATTTCTTAATAAAATAAACCTACTTCAAGAGATTTTTATAATATTTTAATAACTGTTTATACAGGGCATTTAAAAGAGATTTAGAAGATTATAAATGAAATTGAGAAAACTGCCATAAATATATTTTTTTTGAAATGGAAATTTCCAAATTTAATACTTTTATCCCCTTTGGAATTAAAAAAAGGGTAAGTTTGTGTTGTGTGCCACTATTTGTTAAAAAATCTGCTTGTTTAAACTATGGCCCGCTTATCTCACCTTATTTCGGAAAATATATAGAAGATACAGCAAAAAGTTAAATGCAAAAATTAATTGACTAATTACAGTCTTTAATTTATTTCATTTCATTTCTTCATATTTCACACATTCTGTAGTACCTGAGTGATTTTTAAACGCTGTCATGGCCAACTATTAATAAAACTTAAGAGCCATATAGCTCTTTTGCAATAGAAAAATATCATATTGCCTATATTTCGAAAACTACAAAATTTTGGAATAAGCAACTTTACACAAAATTACCCTTATTTTTAATTCTTAATAAAATAAAAGTATAAAATTTAAAGGTTTACATTTCAAAAAAATTGATTTTTGGCAGTTCTCCCAATTTCATTTTTAATTTTATTTTTTAAATGTCCTGTATAAACAGTCATCAAAATATTATAAAAATCTCTTAAAGTAGGTTCTTTTCAATAAGAAATCTAATTAAAATTAAATAATAAAGGCTTTCTTATACGAAAAATTGATAATTATTTTAGGAGCCGCAAACGTCATTTTTAATATAAAATTTAAAATATGTTAAAAGCGGTAAGTCTTAAGTATAGGACATTATATATAAAATGTGTTCAGAATTTTACGTAAAATCAAAACATGCAATAATATATAGGGTGTCCCATTTAAATTAAGAAAGTTGATGTGTGTACACGGAAAATCGAATACCCTGTATTTACAAAAGTAAAATATTGTTAAAACATAAATTAAGAAACTTTTGTATGGAACTTTTTTCTGTATCATGTATATTTTACGGAATAAGTACATGTAGTCCTTATAGAAGCAATTATAATTATTTTAGTTTACATGATTGCAAATCAAAAACCTGAATCAGCAATGGTCAACATTTTTACAGGTTTATTTTGGAATATTTTATAAAATAGTTAATAAAATTAATACTGACATTTTTGTTTTACAGGTCTAATAAATGTAATCAAAAATAAAATAAATTACTATTCTTTACCCAGTTTAATCTAAAAAATAGGACTTAGGATTTATAACGAAAATAAATATACAATAAGGAATGTAGCTGAGTACACGTATTAAAAATAAGGAAAATGCAGAAGACTAAGTATTAACGTGTGTATTATAATTTAGGCATCATTGCAGAGCGCTGTCGGCTAAACAGTCATAATCAATGCTACCTAAAAACAAGTGTGCATTAGCAAAATTACAAAAAATTGGCAAGATAAAACGGAAAGTTTCCATTATTTACACAAATTAAATTAGACCAGAAAATCATTGGTCTTAAAAAAGGGTAGATAAAAATTATGGCAAATGAATCCTAATGCAAAGTTGCGAAAACATATTTATACAATTAAATAAATAAAAAGAAAACAATCTAATAAGTATATGGATATATTTAAAACTTTATGAATTAGGTAAAACTAAAGGCCCCATGTCACCAAAGTTGAAGAAGCGAATTTCCAACACAACTACTTCCCTGGCTAATGCCTTGTCGGACATTGCATTACAAGATGCAATCGCCCCCCAAACAATACAAGAAATGGACATCAGTCAATGAAATTACAGGTGAGAGTTAAGGAAAAAAGAGATGTGAAAGAATAAAAAACATATACTTGGCAACTACGAGAGGAAAAGATAATTAAAGCTATATAAATAACCAAAGTCAAAGCAAAAAAGAGCTAAACAAATTTATAGAAGTGTATGTAACAACACAAAAAGAACCACACAACCTTGCCAGATCCACGAATAGATCGGTTATTGTCAGACAAAATACAAAAAAGGCCAAAAAAACATATGGCATATGTATATTTCGGCAGAAAAACCGCCCTGTGCAGTCCTGCACGCCTAAAATATTTTTTCCCTTTTTAAGCGATAATTTTACGCCATATTTTTTAAAATCAATTCGTTTGGTTTGGATGGCATATTAAGTATAAATTGTTTTTTATACTTTTTTTTCTACGGTGGGCTAACGGTCTTTATAGATTATACTTGTGTGTAGGTGAGTAAACAAAAATAACAAACTTTAAACAAAATCAAAACTAAATTAGACAAAGAACCCTGTGATAATAAATATAATTAAATTTAAAAGGCAATTTAAGAAATTCACTTTTTAAATACTATGCAAATACCCTCGATCCGAAATTCCAGGATATTTCGTCTTAAGAAATTTTGTATTGTAAATTTATGTTTACTTTTATTTTTAAACCAATTTAAAACTTGAAAAAATTTAAAACAAATGCCTAGATTTGCAAAATTAAAAATTGCAACTAATAAATGTATATTGTAAGGTTTTGATTTTTATACATTATGTGAGTCGTATACAAATATATTTTGAAAAAATATTAAGAAAAAGTTCTACTAAAATTTGTCGGAAAAGGGTATTGGTTGCTGTCTAATTTTGGAATTTTGGTCCTAGATTTTTATAAATGCATTAATAAAAAAATATAATAGTAAATGAGTGACCTATCTAATTCAAATTTAATAAATACCCAAGCCAAGGTGTTACTATTAAAAACCTCTTTAGGAGGGTTAAACATTAAAAAAAGCGAAAAACGGATCAAAATAAATTAAAATTGCTAAAACAAGATCCTAAATCTAATACATTAGTCCAATTAATTGACCTTAAAAAAAATTAAAAGACCTTAAATCTAAAAGGAAAGAATGCACGATAAATATACCTTTAAGCATTGCAAAACAAAGTATAAGGACTGCTATCAAGTTTTGCAAAGTGCCTAAAAGATCTTAAAAACTTTTTTTAAGAAATAGCATTATAATTAATTGTGAAAAAATAAGGCAAAATCTAATAAAGGCCCCATTCAAGAAAATACACAACAAATACTTTTAAATTACCTCCTTTTAAGCATCAAAAAGTTTTGAACTTATTAAGTACAATGCTTCATTAGGGAGTCGGCGGAAAGACTTGTAGTCCGAGGGTAATAATAAAGATATTTTAAACTTAAAGTTTCGTTTTACAGCATTCTTCATTTATTTTTTCTTTAATTCGATATCCTAAAAAATTAAAAGCCTGTTTAGTAAAAAATAATGTCAAAGTGGAAATAAAGCTTTTACCTAGAAGTAAAAAGATTTAAACCTAATAGAAAGGTCACTTTAGAGGAAAGTTAGTAAAAATACTTATAGTCTGTGAGCAAATTTGCTTGTTCTAGTTACTAAAAAAAAATCAAACGTACATGTCCATAGTGGGCAACAACATTTCCTTTTTTAAAATAAAATTGCATTTAATTTTTAGAATTATTTCAAAAAAATATTTTAATTTTAATGATGAAGCTAGTTAAATTAAATATTTTAGAGGGTTTAGATTTAAAAAAAAAGGAATAATTAATCAAAGTAGGTCTGGAAAAACTTGTAATTCTGCAGTTTTCTTAGTCATAAGGATGAGATCTACGAAAAATGTCATATTAAAAAAGCACCTTTAAATTAAACTAAAATTGGTATATAAAAATCAATTAGGTGAATGTCTGGATTTTCTCAGAGTGTGGAAGTCGGGGACATGTATTACAAAATTTGCTGGGGGAAGGGAATTAAAAAATTTTAAAAAATATTTTTTGTGACGTGTTTTAATGTGTTTTTAACAAATACCGTTTTTTACAGGTGTCATTTTTTACAGATGTTCTTATGGTGTTGCCTTATTTTTGAACAAATTTACACCGTTGTTTCCTTAACAGAAATTTGGGGTGAAAGGTAATGTTTTTTTGGTATATTGGCCGTTATATTTTGTTCACACCAATTATCGCCGCCTAATTCCTTTAACAACTTTGTAAAAATAACTTCCTCGAATAACACTACTTACAAAAGTTTGTGGAAAAGAACGTTTCACCAGGGTTTGTACTTACGTCATCAATGACGTCATGACTTGGAAAAAAGGGTTGTATACTTCGTTTCACGAAGGTTTGTACTTTCGTCATCAATTTCCTTACCTTTTTTAACAAATTAAAAAGGTCAAAAACAGACTGAAACAAATTAATGACGTCAAAAAGGTTGGTCGTTTCTTAAAATCAAAATGGCTGCCGTTCAGCAGCTGATTTTTAAAGCTACAATAATAATATCCTAAAATATGGGTTATAAAATTATGTCATTTTTCAAACTTGTCAAAAAATTGTTTTGTCAAAAGTAAGGTCAGATTTTATTTTTATTTTCGTATTTTATTGTGTAAAATGCCTCGACGGTATTCAGAAGGTGAACAAAATATGATTTTAAACCTTATTGGCTATTTAACACAGGAGAGAGATGCAGAATTAACCTGTTACTACTTACTGCAGTTTTAGAGGTAAGTAGATTTGTTTATTCTTGTGGTTTGTTATTGGTGTACATATTAAAATGTAAATTATGACTATATTTCTTTGAAAACGTTTGTTGCTAGCAAGGTATAAGATAGCACGGTACAAGAATATTATAAAAAATAAAACAATTTATAGATCGTCTTTTTTAGCCCGAAAATCGGAAAGAGTTTAAAATAACTGCAAATCGTTATATCGCAGGTATTTCTTTCTGGTTTTATAAGGCTTAATTAACACTGTGGCTTTAAAAAATTAAATCTTGCTAAAAATGTTGTATTCGGATAATTACTTGTTCCATTATGCCGATTAAAACACCAATTTTCTAAAATCGGGGTTTCAATGGTCTTTCATCATGAGAAACAAAAAAAAACAAAATTGAGACAAGAATAACGTTAAGTCTAGATATTTTTAGGCTGAGATAAAGAGAATCTTGAATCCGCCGATAACTCTGGTCCAATCAATTTTTGATTTAAGCTTAGCTTTACCTTAAGAAAATTAAAAATTTTATTGGTGCAATCGGATCATGATGAATTAAAATTTTTATTAGAAAACCATTCTGAACGTGCTCTAAAGAACGCATTTAAACGTACTTGCATCAATAATGCCTAACTTTAATTAAAAATGTGAACAGCATTGAATTTATATGAATTAGCTACGACAACCCTTTTTTCCAAGTAATGACGTCATTGATGACGAAAGTACAAACCTTCGTGAAACGAAGTATAGCTAATTCATATAAATTCAATGCTGTTCACATTTTTAATTAAAATTAGGCAATATTGATGAAAGTACGTTTTAAAGCGCTCTTTAGAGCACGTTCAGAATTGTTTTCTAATAAAATTTTTAATTCATCATGATCCGATTGCACCAATAAAATTTTTAATTTTCTTAAGGTAAAGCTAAACTTAAATCAAAAATTTGATTGGACCAGCGTTATCGGCGGATTTAAGATTCGCTTTATCTCAGCCTAAAAATATCTAGACTTATTCTTGTCTCAATTTTGTTGACTTTTTTGTGTTTCTCATGATGAAAGACCATCGAAATCCCTGATTTTTTAGAAAATGGATGTTTTAGTCGGCATAATGAAACAAGTAATTATCAGAATACAACATTTTTAGAAAGATTGTTTTTTAAAGCCAACAGTGTTAAGCTTTATAGAAACCAGAAAGAAATACCTGAAATATAATACATATATAACAATTTGCAGTTAATACCTGGAATATAGCACGTATTTAACAATTTGCAGTTATTTTAAACTCTTTCCGATTTTCGGGTTTATTTTTTATAATATTCTTGTACCGTGCTATCTTATACCTTGCTAGCAACAAACGTTTTCTTTTCGCATGTTCTCTCTTGTTTGGTAATTTTATTTGTTAGTTTACCTTCTTTTTTTTAATTTCTTTAATCAAATTATTTATATGGATGTTATATAAGGTTTAACTGGATTTTTGAACATTAAAGAAGCAGAAAATACCATAGCCGTAACTTATAATATGCGGTGGTGCCAGCATTATCACTTACTAAGTTTAACTAAGTTGCAACCCGAACAAAATTCAAGCTTGGCTTTACTTTTAAGTCGACTTAACAAAGTCAAGTTTATTTATAAAATGGTGCAATTAGGCCCATGAAGTTCATTTAGGAGAGACCAAAAATATCCAAAATAATTAAACGCTTACAAAGTGGTTTAATACATCTTGTTTATACAAAAATGTATTTCCTTTTCTCAATTTTTCGTTATTCCATGAAATATCGTATAATCATTTAACATGTGTTTGTTGTTTTTCATAAATACAGTAAGCAACTGCAAAACCATACGTTTGGCTTATTTACAAAGCAATAAATAATGCACATAATTATGGGAGAAAAAAGATAATAAACGAATTTATTACAAAAAAACTCCCAGCGAAACACAAATGAACAAAAATCAAGAATGAATGATATGAAAATTTGAAACGCTTTCATCATCGCTACTAGATTCTGATGAATCTGAGTCGTTTACATTTATAATAACAGGAAGAATATCTGAAGAGTCCAAATAGCGATCTCTTTCCCAGGCTGCTTGAATAAGATTATTCGTATGGCGGCAGTAATGGGTCCATTTGTCAGGGTTTACCTATAGGAAAATTAAAAACAATAAAGGAAAGGCAATATGTTTAATTTAAAAACATTACTTTTTCCAGTGCTTTATTCCATAAGCTTAACATATTCTTGAATCATAGTACCTCTTGCACTTCGACCATACCATTTCTATGGGATTAAACTGGCAATGTTAGGGTGGAAGCCTCAGTACTCGGTGACCATATTGTAATGCTAGTTCATCAAGTCTAAAGAAGCAAAAAGCATAATTCTTTTAGTAATGCATTCTAATAAAAATATAAGTTACTGCTTACACATATGTTTTTTCTGGTAAAGACTTTTTAACTATATTCCATAAACCTATTTTCATGGCTGTATCAGAATACTCGATATTTCTATCTTGTAACCATCTTAGAAGTAGTTGCTTAGACCAACTTGAGTTTGGAATCTTCTCTAATAACCTGGAGTGGTAGGATGCGTTATCCATCACTATGAGGGGTGGCTCTTCTAAATTTGGGAGCAATTGTTCTTGAAACCACTTTTCGAAATTTTTAGCGTTCATGGCGTCATGGTAATCACCGGATTTGGAACCAGATTTAAAAATAAGGCTTGCATTAGAAACAAAATCCGTCTCTGATCCAGCATGCAAAATAATATATCTGACGCCTTCTGAACTTTTCTTCTTGACAGTTTTAATTGAGTCATCTTGCCAACTATTTCTAAACGCTCCTTTGCTGTTATAACAAAAATATGTATATTTAACATTTTGTATAATTTTAATACAACTTTTCTACAAACCTGTATATCCACGTTTCGTCCAAAAATACAGGTTTTAAAGCAATACTGGCGGTAAAATTATCCAGGTATGACCTTAAAAAACGAACTCTTTTTTTAATAACATATGGGTGTTCTATTAAATAGGTTCTGTTGGATATAGAATCTTTTCGCCATTTAAACTGCAGTGCTTTTAATCCTCTACATAGGGACGCTTTTGAAATTTCCACACCATCAAGATTCTGCAAATTTGTTTCGAGTGAAACTTATGTAACATGTTCCCCTGTAAAAAAAATATGTATACATTTTTTAAATTTATTTAATAAAATAAAGTTTATTTTAAATACCTGCAGCAAACATTGCGTAAATTCTATTTCTAATGATGTGCTCATGAATCTTATAAAGAGGGCGTCCACGAGAGCATTGAATTGCAGTTGTTGTGGCTGCTTTATAATACTCATTGTTTCTGATCCCATGCGAACTTATCTTTTTAACGGTGGTAATTCCGACTCCCAGGGTATCAGCTACTCTCTACAGCATGCAAAGAAATATAGTAATAAATTACATTTTAACATGTATACCAATAACAAACCACAAGAATAAACAAATCTACTTACCTCTAAAACTGCAGTAAGTGGTAACAGGTTAATTCCTGCATCTCTCTCCTGTGTGAAATAGTCAATAAGGTTTAAAATCATATTTTGTTTGCCTTCTGAATACCGTCGAGGCATTTTACACAATAAAAATACGAAAATGAAAATAAAATCCGACGTTACTTTTGACAAAACAATTTTTTTGACAAGTTTGAAAAATGACATAATTTCATAACCCATATTTTAGGATATTATTATTATAGCTTTAAAAACCTTTAGACGTCATTAATTTGTTTCAGTCTGTTTTTGACCTTTTTAATTTGTTAAAAAAGGTAAGGCAATTGATCGCGAAAGTACAAACCCTCGTGAAACAAAGTATACAATAAACCACAACTAACCGCTTACCAAAGTAATAAGTAAAGGACATAAAGGGAAAGTACAATGATCATCAAAACACACTTTTTAAAGTTATATAATAATGTTAAGTGTAATTAACTACTCGGACCTCGTGTAAAGTACCCTTTTTAACAAATTGAACTTAACATCAATAGCCTTTTTTAGGATCTTCACTATTTTTAATTAAATCCGATTTAAAGTGAAGTTTCCACCTGGGTAATTAATTACTATCAGTTCTGAAAGCAGAGAGAAACTGTTTTTTTTTTTATTTTACACTGACTTGGTTTCTGGGTTTTACTTAAAACAGTTCTTTATTGATTTGCCTCATAAAAAACAAGGTGTTAGTCTTTATTGTAACTAAGTAACAAAGGATATTAAGCTACGTTTTTAAAATAAAGAAGTTTGTAATGCCGGTAATTTCTTGAGGAGGGGGGATCAAAAAATAACTTATCCAATCAATAAATTATCGTTCATCATAAAAACATGTAATACAACTTTTCATAAAAATGAACCCCTTCCAAGTACTCGTAATAGGGCAAGGTAAATTGTGATGTTTGCAAAAAAATGTTACATTGTTTAAAGTTTTTTAAATTTTACCGAAAATGTGGTAGTATTACAAAAAAATATATATATATATTACTAACGTCAAGTATTTTAGTTGACAAATAAAACGACTTTTTTATTTTTGTACGATCAGTATAAAAGGAGATATGGCCTGGCAACAATAGTTGCTTAACGAAAAATGAAGAGACCGGATCGTTCTGGCGTAAATATCCGAAAAAATATTACTTTCACAAAAGAAAATGATAACTATTATTTTGTAAAAAGACAAAATTTGGAAAATTTTGAGACCAACCAAAACCGTTTAAAATAAGCAGAAAAAAAAGTTATGGGCACAATTAACTTTTTTCAAATTTTTTTCATGCTAAATTTTTAGCGCCGTCTGGTCTGTGTTGCTTAAAAAATAATCCTTTAGTGAAAAGTCAGAATACATGTCCCTAAACATGTCCAGTCATTTTTAGTCCTATCTGATAATTATTTTTTATGTTTTGGACTGATAAATGTGGGTCAAATCTTGTTTTTTGTAAGACATTTTTAGTTTTTGGCCAGTAGCGTAAAAAGTATTTATTTTAAACTGCCAAACTTTGTAGCCTTTATTTAGAATTGTATTTATTTTAATTTTTTTTATCAATCTTTCATTTGTAAGGAGTTTTAGCGGTTTCAAAGTGCATATTTTATATTTGCAACGGTCAATGTTTGTTTTTTTCGGGTGAAATTATAAAAAATGGTCAATCCAATTGAACTTTGCCATCACCTGACTTTTCGGGGATAACCTTAGCTTTAAAATGGTTTATTGTACATCTTGTTATTATTAGCCAAAAAAAAAGTTACCGCCAAAAATTCTATTTTTTCCGCAAATACAAAAAAGTTTTTCGTTTTTGTTTAATTTAGGGGTAGTTTTCCGGGGATGGGGGGAGTTAATAATATCTTTTTACTAATAATATTGTTAGTTTGTCGGTTCTAAAACAAAGAGTTGCAAAAAAATAACGTTTTTACGGTTTTAAGGGTGTTTCAGAAATTTCATTAAAATCGTAATCAGTGACCCAAAAAAATCCCCGGTACTTATTTTCATAAAAATTCATTTATTATTACCCGAGATATTCAGAATATTTTTTATTTTTGGCCAAAAAAATAGTTTGGTCAATTTTTACAGCGTTTTGGACCAAATTCCAGTAACCAAACTTGTTTAATTCCATATTTGACACCTTTCTTGACAAATTTCAAAAAATTTTAAGTTGATCGGATTTGCCCGAAATTACTGCTTCATTTTACAAAAAAAAATTATCTTCTTTCCTGCACTATGTATACAAGTAGGGATGTAAAACACAATACAGAAAAATTATATTATACCTATTTTCAAGTGTGCATTACATTTATAAAACGATTTAATTCGAAAATAAAAAGATTTAATATAAAAGGTAAAACTTTTTTGCACCCTATGTAATTTCTAACCTTTCAAATATGTTTAATTTTAAAAACGTTTAATTATAAAGTACCTTTAAGTAAGTACAGAATTGCATTACATTTAAGTGCAAAGGCAACTAAACAACAACTAATCTATAGGTACTATTACCATGGTAATATTTATTTGTTGACCGTTATCTATTCCGTTAAAAAACTATAAGTTAAGTTTTTGCCCTTTTTCTTGGGCATAATTTTTGATTAATTTTAGCATTTTGACCATTTAAATGAATTTCTGACCAAAATAAGAGTTTAAAATAAAATAAAATGATTTTAAAAAGTTGACATTAGTAAAGATATGCCCAAAGATAAACGGAAAACATTACTGAATGTTGATAATCAAATTATCGGCATAGTAAAACGGTTACTAAGGCAGGTAAATTAGTATATAGGAGGATATGTATAATAGTATTTTAAATATAAAAAAGTAATAATCCTGTTTAAATAAGGGTATAGGTTATGTCATTATAGAGAAAACTGTAACTATTTAGAAAAATGTTATATAATCCAAAATTAAGATTATTTATCAAATTTTCTAAAAAAAAGTTTTCAAAAATTTTGATTAAAGAAAAAAAACTTGAGTTGTACTTCAAAATAGTCCCAAAAATTTGATTTTTTAAACTATAACTTAAAAAGTATTGAATTTATATAAAAAAAAGTTTTATAACCTAAATTAAATATCTTGTAAAAATACATAATTTTCGTTAAAATTTTGCATAGCTTTAATAATTTTTCAGATATTAAAATTTAAAATTTAAAACAAAGTCAATATTATTTCAAAAACTATAAGGACACAAAAAAATTAGGAAACAAAAAATAAAGCTTTAAACATGGTTTTTATTAAAAGTTTCATAAACATTTTTAATAGGATAAATAATAAAGTAGATATAAACAAATATTTAAGTTTAATCAAAATTTCAGTCCAAAATGATTAAAAACTTATATATTTTTTTTAATTAAATTATTTATTTTATTTATTTTAATCTCATTTCACTTAAAATTAAAAATACACTTTAAAAATATTATTTAGGATTTGAAATACTATTTTTTGGCTTACTCTGTATTTTTATTTTACCTTAAACCTCTTTGAAAGTTTAATAAGTTAAACACAGAGAAAAACGTAAAAGTTTTTGTATTATTTACTATTTAAGAACAGTTAATACTTAGCAAACCATTATTTTTTAAATTAGCAAGACACAAATTATACCTAGCTCTAGCGGCTCACGCTATTGGTTTAGAGTTTTGGTGCAATAATACAAGTTACTACTTTTGAGGTCCTTAATAACATATTAAAATTTGGTTTAACCGGCCGCCAAAAAGTCATTCAAAGTGTACGTAGTCATTTCTTTATCGATATTATCAAAACATAATAGGGTTGGTAATTTTATGAAAGGACATTTTTATGCATATATGACAATCTTTCCCGACTTTCGGTTTTACCGAATATGACTGGTAATTTTAATTTTTAAATGCGACACCCTGTATTTTTTCATTTAGAAAGCAAAAAGCAAAGTAAAGAAAAGTGTCATAGTGTTTAAAATACTGAATTTAGTAATGTTCCTATCTTAGTTTTTGAGCTAGGGCAAAAATACTAAAATAATTAAGTCCAGAACCCCCATTTAAAAAAATTTGAAGAGATAAAATTGAGTTTGCATTTTTCTGAAAGTAAGTTAAGTACGTGGAGTGATTTTAGGGGAATCATGGAACTCCAAATGAGAAATTATTATTTAAATCAAAAATAAAATTTTGACAAATTGTTTATAAAAATAAGGCATTTGACGTAAAACAAACTGTAGATTCCGAAAAATATATACAGTGTATTCCATTTAAAATTGAAAATATCTAGTCACTTCCGGTAGAACCGGAATTCGAAAAGCTTGTCATATTTGCACAAAAATGACGTTTTCTTAGAATAACAATCCTACTAAGTTTTGTCAATAAAGATAAAGAAATTAAAACATGGGATCCGAAAAGTAATTTCGTGGGCAACATTTAATCCATTGCATCTTCGTTTATGAACAGTGTGTTACCTTTCAGAGAAAGTAAAAAATTGGATCGTCAACCCACCCAAACATACGGCATGGAAGAAATCTCTATGAATTGATACCAACGAAAAAATATGAGAATTAAAGTACAGGGTTGCGTCTTTTCGATGTATTTTTAGCATATTTGAAATATTACAAGAGCAAATCTGCAACGGAAAAAAAAGGTCGCAGCTAACTTGATTACTGATTAGTCTCAAAGATACGGGGGGCGTTTTTAAAATTCTGACAATTTAAGTACATCTCTGTAATTCGGTTGTTGGTAAAAATAAAAGAAAATGGTAAATAACATATTTATGTAGAATTTTACGCAGGTTTAGTGGCGTACTTAATTATTTTTTATTAGTTACGGTTTAAAAAATATAACGCAAAGTTGCTTTTTTTAATGTGGTACCCTACATGTATATTATTTGACTATTTGTTTTTAAATAAAATTACCTATTCATTGATGCTACATAATTTATATTTATTTTCGAAAGAAATTGGTTATTTTTAAAAAATTTAAGAAAAACCTCTTAAAACTAAAATTTTGCACACCTTCTATAAAATTACTTATTAAGAGTGCATTAAACTGACCAAATCTTAAGTTATTGACTTTTATAAAAAAAATATATTATTTTTAAATTGTTATCCAATTGTCCCTTTTTTATTTATTCTTAATTTTAAATAACTAAGTACCTACGCATATTGTTTATTAGAATTTAAGTTGGCATGGAAACAAATGATCGTTGAAATATTTTGTATAATATTTAAGCAAGAATTGAGAAAACATACTGCCAGTTTTTCGTGTTCTTAAATTCTGATTTAAATAAAATGAAGTTTTAAAATTTTGGAATGTATATTATTATTAAATTTAATATTAAAAGTAAAAAAAAAGTGCAAATGCTATACAGATCTATTTTGCTAGATATATCGAGAAAAAAGGCAAACAAGCATTTATATTTTGAAAAGACCAGATGAAAACCTAGTTGCCTATGGATCGTTAAAAATAAAAAGTAAATAAATAGGCGATAAATAAACAATAATAGAATAATACGAATATTAATAAACATTAAATAAATAATAGTAAATAATAAAATTTTACATAAGAAGTGCAAAATCTAAACACTATTTTCAGGTTTATGGTGTATTTTTTTCTTAAATTTAGTTTTTTTCCATAAATACCTTATTTTAAAAAATCAAATATAAAGTGTGTTATTAATATTAAGGTAAGTTAATTATGAAACGAATAGTAAAGTAAGACAGCGGGTGTCTCATTAAATAAAGTAACTTTGCATTATACCTGTAAAACTGCAACCAATACTCGTAAAAAATAAGCACCCACTAAATTCTACGTAAAATTCTACATAAACTTGCTTTTTACCTTTTTGCCTATATAACTCTTGTAATTTCCCCAATACTATGGAAATCCATTAAAAGGGCGCCACCCTGTACATAAGCTTTATTTTGAAAACTGGATTTGGTCAAAATTTTATGGATTTTAGATAGGGACGCAAACTCAAAGATACTGGGAGCGTTTTTCAAATTCTGATAATTTAAGTACACCTCTGTATTTCTGAAAATAATGGAACTTTTTTAATTTTTTATCAAACAATACCGAATTTATTTCAGTCAAAAATTTTTTTATGTACTTTGTTTCTAGCGTTTGTAACACATGTAACTCTTTTTCTTCATTTTTTTAACGTCATATTATTAAGCTGTGCTTTAGTTTACTTACTGTATATTATTACTTTGTGATTGTCCCTAAATAAAAAAAAATCCGGTCAAATTCCTAATAATTAATTTTTTGGGACATTTATTATAGTTAAAAGAAACATTACATATTATTATCGAAAACAATTTTAACACTGACAGACAAGAGTAATAAAAGAATTTTAGGTCATAAATCTTTAGGGTTAGTCAAGCACGTTTGTGTAATTTATTTTAGTTCATAAAATCTCTATACTTTTTAGCATGGTACATGCTATTTTAAAATTTTATGATTATACAACAAAAGTTAGCAGTAAACCGAAGAGAAGTATAAAGCTACTTAATTACATTTGTTAGATTTATTAGATATAAACTAGAATAAACTTCAAGATAATAAAGAATTAACTGTTCCCTAAGCTAACATAAAGGATTGTACAAATTAAACAATTGTAAATTGCCATATTATTATGTTTTTAAATTTTCAACACACTCTGATGTTAACAATAATTCTTATTTCAATGAAAACCTGTATATCGTACCGTGAGTAGGCAAAAGTTTAAAATATAAGGGAACTTATTAAAGATTATAATATTTTTTTTTAATTAAAACCACGGATACAAAGTGCTGTTAACAAGTATGTATTTGCTTTAAGATACAAAAAGGGCAGAAAGACAAGAAAAAAACAAGTAAAGCTCCAGTTTGTCCAGTTATTTTAAATTTTTGTTGGAAATGATGAATGATAAAAAAATTAAATTTTTTTGTTTATATTTTAAAATATATAACAAGTGCCATATATAAATACAATATGTTACAAAAATGTGTTTTTTTAAATATTTGTATTTTTTTAACTAACTTTTAGGCTTAGGCAGGTGCTAGACACTGTTTTTCTTTATTTTACCTCCTAACCTCACTTTTTGATATTTTATAAAGGTAACAGTTGTGGATGGAAAATCTGAGCAGAGAAAAGTAAGCATGTAAATAAATCATTTGTTTTCAAAACATTTCCTAAAAAACTAAGAAACTGATTTTTTTTTTAATTTTTTCTTTGGATATCTTTAGGTATACTTAAAATTTTAAAACTCTCCAAATTGCACATAATAGGTCTTGTAAACGCGTAAATTTACCTCGTTGACAGATTTTTACAAACTATGTAAAATTAGAAAACTTTCTTCTATTAAGCGTTTTTCCCTAACCTGTCAAATATAGGGAGGAGGGAAGAGCAAATATACATTTGAAAAAAATTAAATTACTTTTGTTTAGCTTAACCGATTTTGATAAACTAGTTCTCGTTTTATTTTTTTGTTTTATTCCTAGAGATTGATTAGTGTCAAACTTATAATTTTTGTTAATTATTACGTAAACTTTAAATAGAATAGTATTATTGTTATTATAAGCCCATTAAAAGAAGCATAAAAAATTAAAGAAACTGGTGAAAACCACATTTCGATATCTTAATTAATTCTCGACTTATTGCAGAAAAACTGCATTACTCGTATTCTTTCCCATTTTAAGCTGTCAGATAAACAACGTGGCGGCGTGTTTATCGAGAGTGCCAGGACGTCAAAAATGACAAAAAACAGTTACGTTAAAAATGACAATGCATTGTTTGTCCAACCTGATAATTTTAAAATTAGTTCTTTTTTATCACAGTGCATCGTTATTATTATTAGTAGTAGTGTTGTTAATCGTTATTAAGTAATTTTAAATTATATCTTATTCTAGTGCCGAGGTATACAATATGCTCGCCGTTTATTTTGAAAATTTTTAAAATGCCAGTAATGCTGCAACAATATGTACCATTAATTATCCCGAAAGACAGAATTTTAATAAAAAAGTGTTTAGACGTTTGGCAACCCGTTTAAAAGAAACTGGAAATATGCATCCTATTCCTGCACCAATAAAACAACGACCAGCTTGAAATAAAGACAATTATAAATGCTCTTGCATATCTAGAATTGGACCCACATTTCAGTGTTCGAAAAATTGCAAGTGCTTTAGGAATAAGTAAAACCACAGTTCACACTATTTTAATTGATCACAAATTGCATCATTTCCATATTATATTACACTCAGCGCTGTTGGAAACAGACTTTGACCGGAGATTGGATTATTGTTATTGGTTATGGAATATGTTAAGTGATCAGTTTTCTAGAAAAAATATGGATTAGATAATTGAAACACTGTGTGTGTGTGCATGTGTATGTCCTTTAATTTTTTTGAGTCTTGCTTATACACACGGTTCTACATGTTTTAATGATAGATATTCAAAAATAAAACTTATTTATGAAAAATGAATTATACAATTTTAAAATTTAAATAACAATAATTAGAGAGCACATTTGTATAATCACTAATAAAATAAACTTAAGTAATAGTAAACGATTTTACAGGTATATTATGGTAATTTCAATAGGGACTTACCTTGATCATGTTGCAAGGCAAACAAAGGTCAGAGAAGATTAAGGTATTATTTCAGATTAATATTTAATTATTTTTGCTCATTGTGCATTGCTTATTCTGCCCTTTCATAATAGACGATAACTTTACAAAGTGTTTGATTAAAGCCAGCTTTAAAGCGTTTAATTTAAGCCTAAAATCTGATTCAATCCTAGTTGTATAAAGGTTATGTAATATTAATCTGAATTTTAGGCGTAAATTAAAAAAAGTCAACTTGGATTTGCAATATTATATTTCTTTACGTTTATCCAATTTAAAATATTTAAATTGGAAATTTAATCATAAAACCTGTTTAAAATTATTACATTTGCTTTGCCCTTTCTACTTATGATCTTTATTAATAGTTAATCATGAATAATAATATTGGCTTTATTGGCAAAAAATTTAATAAATTTTGTAAATAAATAATCAAAAATAGAAATGATTAATTTCACACCACAAAAAGATACAACAGGCCTTCACTGGTTTTTAATATAATAATCTGTTTTACCGTACTGGTTAACTTTGGGTCAGAAAAAGATCATAGTCTTTTTTTTTGTGTCTTGGAATAGGTCACGTTACCTTTAAATCTAAGTACTAACCTACCGTAGGTTAAGTAAAGGGAAATTTATTGACACGAGACTTAGATTTAAAAATTTAAAGGAGAAAAAAGTCTTTACAGGCAGAGGGTTACACAGCCTAGACATTCCAGAAATAAAGAAACAAAAGAAGTGAGAAATGCAGAGCCTGTCCAGTTAAACTGTAAAGAGATGTATAAAATTACCACTTTGTGTTGGTGTATTTAGAGTAGCTAGCAAAAGAAAATATTGGGTAATTTTTCCGAGCAGAAGCCACAAAAATACTTAAAAAGAAAACAGTCTTGAACAAATGAGGGCAATAATAAGGAAAACGGCTCCTCTGTAAATGGGATCAAGATTAATAAGAACGGTGAAAGACGCCATTCTTAAACTTGGAAATAATATTCTAGGCAGGATCTAGTTTGGGATACATACAGAGTATACAGATTAGAAAAGGAAAATACCTGCTGGTTTAAAAAAGAAATCCGAGCTTTTTGGAAGATGCTGTGGCGGCTATGAATACAAAATGATTGCGCCAGGTGAGCTGGTTTTTGAAAGTAACACAAACCATGTTAAATAAATCTTCATTCTGCAGAACTTTTAACATTCTTATTTTTAAATTTGGAAAAAAAAGAGTGAATTGAGAACTTCAGATTCATTTTCAGAGAGTTCCTAACCATTAAGCTTTTTTATTGTTTTGTTTATGATCTTTAGTTGGAAATATGAAAGCATGACTGGCAAAGTAGAGCATGAACTTGTTAATGGTAGGTCTACAATTACAGATTTGGAGTTATGGTAACCCATCTTATTAAATGCATTAGGAGAAAGTTTTTGGGTAGATTCGATCACTTTTTCTTTTCCACGGCATTTAAGTGAAATAACATAGGGTAACTTATCACTAGGCTGCGGGCACGTTGGTTTGATTGATTATCATTTTGGGCGTTTGTTTAATTAAAGCAAATGGGTCATAGACACAAATTATGGTAATTTTTAATTGAAGTGCATATATAGTAACCTTCAGTGTTTCTTAAGTGGTTCACTTTGCTTCAATATTGTTCAGTCGATTCCTCAGTGACCTTGGTAGTCTAAATGATTGCCATTTCTTACTTAATGCTAATGACATGAAACTGTTTCCAGCGATTGAAAATAAGATTTTGCATAGGTAAAAAAGACTTGATATTTTTTTATAATTGGTCACCTGATATTGCAGTATGTTCCTCTATAATATTATTAATAATAGAAAAATGTAAATGAAATATAAAATAGAAAATTACCTGCTTTAGACAATTGATAATGTCAAAGATTTAGAGATATTATTTGACTCACAAATTACATTTAGAAAGTACTTTAAATACATTTTAACAAAAGTTTTACGAAAGTTAAAGATACTTTAGGCCCCTCGTCCACTGCGACTGTAAAACTGCGAACTGCAAATTTAACCGAACGCTATTTGCACGAGAATGTGCGAGCGACGCGACAATCATCTATTGCCACGGTATTTTTGCGATGTATATACAAATTACACTGGTTATGTCAATGGCAATCGTGAACAATCTAGTCTAGTATTATTTCACTGGATTTATCATCTTTGATACTTAGACGTAGATCAGACAGACGAAATCAAATTATGGGGTATGTGGGTCAATCAAATTCACGGTAAAAAAAAAATTTTTTGGTAATATTTAGCAGTTAAGGCGTGATCTACAATTTGACGCTGACTACCACTCCTATTATTTTCAAATAAAAAAAGTTATTTTCGTTCTTGCACCAGGAATATAAAGCACAGTGCCACAATCCTTATCGCACTGTGCTTTGACTTATTCATAACTTAAATCCCAACAAAATGGAATCCAATCGCAGTACGCAGGAAAACTGACAAATAAGACGTGTGACCAGTGGTGGCTGCTCCACTGACAAGCGTGTGGCGTTTGTTGGTATCATTGGTGGGTTGACGCGCGGACATGGGCATTTCAGACTGCGCAACTTTTCGCTGCTTTTCAGTTTTAGTGCAGGAGAGGTCTTATATTCTTCGCTCTGACTTGCGTCTACCAAAAATTGGCAAAGGTCACCTAACATATAATCTTTTATTCTCAAATTAAATAATGATGGTATTGATGCCTTTCGCTTGTTAGCCACATTAAATTTAAAATAGCTTCTCGATTACTTAGGAGTAATTAAGCATTATCAATTGCATTTTATCGAACTGACTATGGTATTTATGCTTTAGTCTTTCAATTCCTTTTATACTTAAATGCTTACCCTAATATAGGTATCTTTGAAAGCTCACATTATATGTTCCTACTTATAGATGTATATATTTTTTAAATAGTAATTTTAAATTTTAAAATTTACATTTCCAATGTTTTTTGCGTTGTTAATGTATTGAATAAATTGTATATTTTGCAAGTAATTATATTATTGATTAAATATTTAAAAAGCAAATAATTTAATAATATTCTATAGTACAAAATAAATATACTTTTTAATTCAGTATATCATCTACCCCACATACCTTTTTTTTATTATTGAGTACCAAAGTTTTTTATTACAAAATGCTATAAGTTTGTTCAAGAAGTGATGCTATTTTAATAATATTCTCTTCCTTAATGCTACAAATATTAAGGTCAAATATATATTATTTGGAATGTTCTAATCAAAGGGTGTCAGACCTTTAGTTAGGGTTTAATTCTCAAAGGTTACCCAAACCTAAATAAAACATTTTTGAAAACAAGATGGGCCTGGGATTAGTGCTCTTCATTGAATTTTCAGTTAATAATGTTTGTACATTACAGTCTGATGGCCACTAAGAAATGTTTTATAATACGACTTAATAAAATTTGGATTATTATTTGCCATCCTAATAAGTTAATGCATATGATTAAGAAAAATATAGGGTAAAGCCGACGTAAAACAAAAAAATAAGAAAGTAAATAATCACTCATTAAAGCAAATTAAAATAAGGGTTAGAAAAATGGAAATTTAGAAGAAACATTACTTATTATATGGGTTTTGTTTTGACTACTGTGGCCTGTCCTTAGATTAAAAAAAAACTGTGGTTGAAAACTATTAATCTTAGGCAGCCTTGTGTGCTTTGGTAACCAAGTATATGTAAAGCCGCGGTTTTACTCAACTATATTTTAATTGCTATTGTTGCTCTACCAAGTAAATTACCAGACTTACAAATTGTAGAGAAAAGATTGATTTATTATTTAAAATAAATAAATATTTCAAAAGTTACTTTTATTTATATCTCTTGAGGACACGATTTTTGCTTTAAAATATTTCTACTAGAACACATAGGTACTAGGTTGTCAGTATGGAGAACTAAGCAATATTGTAGCAAGATCAGTCCTATTTCTGTTAGGTAGGTGAGATAAAATTTTTATAAACTATTTTGAGAAACCAAGGATCACTTTTTACCAGCATCTTCAGTCACCAACATAATAGTTTCAATAAAAAATTAAACTTTTAGTTAAAAATCTTATAAGAGGGTTCAACGTGGGCTCCCTGAAGTCTGCCAAAAATAATGCTGTTTTTCATATTCAACCCGACAGAACTTCGGGATCTCACAGTGTAAATAATATGTTTTTTTGAGAAGGGTTAGAGTTAGCGATATAAATAAAAACTACTTAATTTTTACGTCATTAGTTAAAGGTTAGTAAAAAATGTTGTCCAAAGTTCTTATCAATACAGGGCGTAAAAAAGGGGGGTCATGAGTGTCCTAGCTATTTCGTCCTTTCATATGTAAGTAATTCACAACACTTTCTTTTATAGTAAATTGAAATATCTTACTGGGTAATACATCCTCCCTTAAAATAAAATTGAAATATTTTTGGTGATTTAATGTTTATATCTAAAAAACTTAATTCCGTGTGGCTCTTTAAGAGCAGATAACTCCAAAGAGGAGGCCTAAACGAAAAAAGTTTATATAAACTTGTAATATACTTTAGTTAAATCTTGTTATTTTAACGTAATAATTATGTTTAGGTATTGTTAATATTTAATTATGTAACAAGGCTAATAAATGCTTGATAAAGCACAACATGTAGGATGGCGCAACGAAATTACTTTTAATTTTTTAAAATCCTCGGACCCGTCGATTTTATTTTTAAAGAGGACACTTACCAATCATATTGTAATCTTTATTCCTGCAGCCCCTTAAGAGGGAGTGGCACAAAACCCAAAATCTTAAAGGAAAAACGTGCTTAAGTTTTTAAAGTTTTTTTTTTAAATCTCTTTAATATCCAATAGTTATTTATAAACAGATGACTAAAGGTCTATTAGCGCATAAACAGGTTTCGTAAAATAATATTCAAGGCCTTATTTTAAATAAAAAAGAAACAAATTAGCTTGTGCACCTTTAAGCACTTGCTGTTAATTAAGGAGGATAAATCGAACGCCTAACGATTTAAATTTTGTCGATTATACAGCCACACAAAAAAATGAAAGAGGTCTGTACCTTACGTGGGATAGACGTATCGCGAAGTATTTTTTCCTCTGAAACTCGAATCCTGCATAAGAATTGAGCTACCACATCACAGACACAAAAATTGCATGAAAAATGCATAGGATATTTCTTTTTTATTTCAGAAATGTGTATTTATTTCAAAAAGACCATAAAAAATAAAAATTTAGCCTCAGAATTGATGTTTCACATGACGTTTTTTTTTTCTAAGAATCATTAATTTTCAAAAATAAGTCGATTTTCGACACACTTGTGAAACGGAGAATTTAGGGGTTGCTAATCACAAAAGTTTTATTTGCAAAATTCATGATAACGGGTCCAATATGGAGAACTAAATATCCAAAACTCTTCCGATTTACGTCAGATTCGGTATGGGGATTTTATGGGTCGCTGATTACGAATTTGGGGTCAAATTTTTAAAATTTAAAATAGCGGATTTAATCTGGCAAAATAATTTTTTAAAATCTCGTCTTTTATAAACTTTCAATAGCCTTCAGTAAAGTAGCTACTTTAATTAAATTTTAAATATTTTAACGCATAAATCTCGAAAACTACGAACTTGAAATACACACTGTAGACAGTCACAATATAAGAAAATCTTTAGAATGTGGTATAACTCAAAAACCCTTTCCATTTAAAATTTTAGGGGTTGTCATGCCCTTTTGGGAGGTTGTAGGTATGAGAGTAACGTTATAATTATTATGTGTCCCCCTCAAAAGTAAAATTGATGGGTCCGAGGGTTTTCCAAAAAAATAGGGATTTGCCTACAATGACCAAATTTATGATATTAATAACCGACTAAATAAGTAAATCATATACAAAAAACTCCATTTATAAGTTAAAAATATTTTTTTTTCTAATACTTAATTTAATATGCAGAATTACCTTTCCTGTATGATAATCGTCATTTTTGACCTTATCTTTGTTTTCATTTGCATTTTCCTATCTGTAAAAGCATTTAATGCTAATTACTTTATAAACTGGAGTAATTTTACACCAAAAATAATTTCATTTTAGTCGCTTTTGGTAGTGTTCTACTAGTTTAAAATTATACATCTAATATAAATTCAATTAACGTTATAAATTGTAATTTCTTAAATTAAAACGAAAGATTTAATTATTATTAGTGTAGTACAGACTTTACTGTAATTTATAGGAAAGTGTTTTAGCCGAGGCGGCACTTTATGATGGAAGGTTTTACTGGCTTTTTGCAGTAAAACTGCATCATTTAGTAAGTCTTTTGGTGCCTGTGTTTCTAAGCTACCCTATTTAGTGTTAGTAGGCATTGGGACCCTCTAATCCCAGTTACAACATAACCTCACATTTTAAAGAATATTGGCCCTACAATAGGCAATAGCTACCATTGGCACTAACTTTATTAGACATTTACTACCGCTAGCCTATTTAGTTAACTTTGGGGCCCATTAATTAGGTCTTTAAATGGGGATCAATAACTAAGGGCTTTGCCATCTTTAGGGATCTTCAGGCGCTGGCTGTCTTAAGAGATTTAGCTCAGGTGCTAGCCGAATTTTAAAGTAATGCACATGCGTGAAAAATGACAGCTGTCACCTGTCAAATTTTACCTGTCAACAGTCATAAGGAAAAAACTTTGTGACTGAAAAAATTTAGCTTACGTGGATGAGATCTACCTTAAAGTTTTACGCATGTGTGAGAAAAAAATGGCGGCTGTAACCTGTCCACTGCTACCTATCATCTGCCATATGTCAAAAACCACGTGACTTAGAAAAAAATTGTCAAGTTTAGAATACGTAGACTCTGGAATATTTATATCTTCAAATAGACGACCTGGTGGGGGGTAATGAGAATTATTGATGACTACCGATTAAATATCTTCCCGTATAATGGCTGCCGCAGCTTCCAGGATCTTAAATCGCTCTTCTTTGCCATTCGATTTTTTTTTTTTGACTTATTAATTAATTTAAAAAATCATGATGATTGTCAATAAAACACACAAATGTTAATCGTCCTGGTTTTCTTTAAATGAAAATGTAGTAACTTTACGAATTCTACGCCGAAATTTCTGTATATCGAAAATAGCGACCATTGTCAGTTTACATCGGAAAAATTAAAAAATGTTTGTAAAAATTCAAATATAACAGAACTATCAAACTCCGAATAAAATTAAATTATGGTGATAAAGTCATTATCACTGAAAAACCGGGACAATTAACATTTGTATATTTTATTAACAATCATCATGATATTCTAAATTAATCTTGGAGTAAAAAAAATCTAATGGCAAAGAAAAGCGATTTAAGATCCTGGAAACTGCGGCAGCAATCATTCGGAAAGATACTCAATCGGTAGTCATCGATAATTCTCATTACCCCCCCAGGTTGTCTGTTTAAAGATATAGTCATATTCCAGAGTCACTAACTTATTTTATTTGAAACAAATAATTTTAAAAAATAAACCGTTTAATTTAGAACATTCAAAATTAGTATGTACAAACATTAGCTATACCATTATGACTGCTGTTCGCCCTCGGTCTTTTAAGTCCAAGCTAGAATTGGGTCTCGCAGTTTTTTTTTATCGACGATTTGCCTCAAAACGTCTCAAACAATTTTTTTGGTTCTTTGGTATGTGCATGTGGGCATCCTATTGTATTGTATTGTATTGTAATTAATGGGGTCGTTCGGCTCTAGTGTAGCCCTCCTTCACTTCGACCTAAAGAGATCTTTTGTGAATACCCTTCGTTGGTTAGTGCCCGGTAGTTCCTATACCTTTAGCAAAGATCAGGATACTACGCGGTGCAAGTTGAATAATATCTCTAGAAATAAGATATACCCCTTCGAGGTATTTAAGCCGTTGTCGGGTCAGTTCTCTGCATTCACAGAGAATGTGTTACGCAGTTTCGTTTGCCTTTGTCCTGGGATGTTGTTCCAGTAAGTCTCTTTTTGACTTTTTTCCCATGTTCTGAGTTCCTCGTAAAGGTGGCCTCTAATGGTGCCACAGAAGGGCACAGGTCCATATAATGGTCTTTGTGCTCCTTCCTTGGCGAGTTGATCGGCAATTTCATTGCCCTCCACTCCTTCATGTCCTGGTACCCACTCCAGAATAACTCTGTTGTGTTTGGCCAGTTGGTTTAGAGATTGTCGACATTTCCAGGCTAGCTTTGAATTAAAAGTGCATGAAGTCAATGCCTTCAAAGCAGCCTGGCTGTCCGATAAAATATATATGGTTGCGCGTCAAAGGCCTTTTTTGACACATTTAGAAGCGCAAATGTCAATTGCATGGATTTCAGCTTGGAAGATGGAGGGAGCCTTGCCGAGAGACTTTGAGAGTCTGCATCTAGGTCCAAAGACACCAGCTCCAACCCCTTGTTCCATCTTAGATCCATCAGTGTACCATACAAGTGAGCCTTTTTCATGCTTTGGTGCATTCTCACTCATAGTTTGGCGGTCTTGAATAACCACTTCAAAAGAGCACTGGAAGTCCCGCACTATAGGCATCATGTCCGTGAGTTTAATCAGTTTAATCTTGATTTTTTTCAAAATTTTAAGGTGTCCTTGTTTTCCTTCTTTTTGTAAACGGTATTATAATTGTTTCACATGGATTGACATTTAGCCCTTCCGTTGAGCACCACTTCTCAACCAGGTTTAGGGCCGCTTGCATGCGAGCAGATAATATGCCATCAATCCTGCCCCTGATGGTGATTACAAGGTCGTCTGCGTAACCTTGTACATCGAAGCCTCTTGCTGACAGCTCCGCCAAAAGTCGATCAATCACAAGGGACCAGAGCAGTGGCCATAGTACTCCACCCTGTGGACAACCCTTTACCGCTCTGACCACTGCACTCGCGTCTCCCATAGCAGAGCTGATTTTGCGGCTTCTTAGCATGGCTTCAATCCATTTAATCGTTGAGGGTTCAATGTCCCTTAATTTTGCTGCTCTTTGTATGAATTCGAATGAGGTGTTATCAAAGGCACCCTCTATATCAAGGAATGCACACATGTCTTTTCTATGTCTCTGACTAGACATTGTAGAGCATTGATCGTTGATTTTGCCGGTTGGTAGGCAAATTGTTTTGGATGCAGTGGAGCTTTAGAGATAAATTCGCTTTTTTTATGTTGGTCAATTATTTTCTCCATAGTTTCAAGGAGAAAAGAAGATAAGCTAATGGGGCGATAGGACTTCGGCTCATCCATAAGACGCCGACCGGCCTTTGGTATGAACGCCACCTTAACTTTCCTCCAGTTTTGTGGAATGTAGCCCAGTATGTAACTGGCATTGAATATTGAAATATGCCATCGATACCTGGGGATTTATAGGGTTGGAAGCTATTAACCGCCCATTTTATTTTATTATCTGTAAAGATTTTACCTGCTAGGCTTTTTTCTGTTTTGCTGGGGCGTGGTTCGTCCCATGTTGGGTTTTCCTGTATTTGGTTATCTTCTATGGTGGTAGATCCTGGGAAGTGGGTTTTTAACAAAATCTCCAAACTTTCCCTTGGAGTCTCAGCATAGCTGTCATTGGTCTGTCTTTTAAGTAGTCCAATTCCGTTTGAGTGGTCTCGTGCTAGGACCTTTTGAAGTCGCACCGCCGGGTAAGATCATTTATCCCTTCGCAAAACGTTCTCCATGTTTTCCGTTTAGATTTCCTCAACTCTTTGTTATATTCAGTAAGGGCTATGTGATAGTTGTCCCAGTTGCCCGATGTTTTTGCTACATTAAAGGCTTTCCTAGATTCAGTCTTTAGTCGGTCAAGCTCCTTGTTCCACCAGGGAACATCTCTCGAGGTTTCCTTTCGTTTAACCGGGCAGCTTTTTTCATATGAAGAAATTATGTGTTCCTCTAAGTAAATGGAGGCTGCGTCAAGTTCCTCAACAGTTGTTATGGATGAAGGTAATCCCTCAACTTTGAACTTTAGAAGTTTCTTATATAGGGACCAATCAGTCAGTTTGGGTACTCGGTATTCATCCAGGCATTTCGCTGTCGCCGCCTAGTAGAGGAAATGAGACTTTAGTAAATTTTAGAATCGCTTTTTCTTAGAAATGGTGAATTTATGGGAAAAAGGTATAGGGACAATATTTGTAGACAATAGCATGGTCTACAATTTTCGTCTAAGCTATTTTTATCATAAAACTAACCTAACCCTTTTGCCAAAAAATCCAAAAGACTAATTTTCGCAAACTTTGACCTTGTATACATTTTTTTGACCTGGAATCGGCGGGGACTTTTCACAATTTTATTTTAATGGTACCCCTAACATTCATGAAAATTTCAGCTTTTTGGGAATTTATGCAAAGGTGAATGTCTATTTTGACCGGAAACATTTTTAATAAGTAGGCAATAAATTTGCATAGGTTTACGGTAAATTAAAATATGCGACTTATATGACTTTGCAATACTAGTAAAAAATTATTTACGTTTACTTTAAGAAAAAATAACATCATTATCTTAAATTAAAATTAGGTATTCAAATGCAACAACCCCATAATTTTAACACATCAGTTGGTGTAGAGTAAGCAATAATAATAAATTAGCTTTTGTGTACAACCCTAATTCTAAGAAATATTTTGTAAAAGACAGTATAGGTATAGCAATGCATGATTTATAAAGTGTCATGGGTGTGACAGCCTTGTTTGTTTGAAACTGTAAAATATTTATTTGACTTGGATCATTAAACTGTAAGCTACAATAATTAGATTAAAACAATAACATATTTTAAAGAAATTGGTTATAATTTTGTAGCCAGATATTCTCTTTTGGTTAAATACCAAAATAAAAAATGCTGCTTATAAAACAACATTTCCCTTTTTTACTAAAAAAAAAAAAGATTTTATCATAAAAATAAGATAATTTACAAATTAGAGAAATACAAAATGACAGATTAAAAAAACCAAAGATTACTACGAGTCACTTTTTCTTTATTGTTTCGAAATATTAGACACACAAGAGTTATTTGAGATTCGTCTTTAGAAAAGCAAAAAGAGCATATTAAAAATTGCAAAAATCCAATATGGCGCTTATATAAAAAAAATAAATTTGATGAGAGGGCCGAGACCCGCAACGTCGGATGGAAACTCTGAACGCACTATCATGTAGCTGGGAAAAAGTGGCAATGTAAATGTGTAAGTTGTATTAAAATATTTCTTTACATAAAACAATGAGAAATAAATACGACTGTCTAAATAAAAAATTATTAAAATATTAAAACGTTTTAAAAGTCATATAAGTCGGATAAATCCGTTCATTAGTTCAAAATTCATTATGACGTTTTTTTGCCAAAGTGTCATTTGCCATTTCAAGAGATGCTTCCTTGGAGTGCTTAGTCTAGCAGGCCTCTAGAAAGCATCACTTACAAAAAATGCCATCGATAGTTAGTTAAATATAGATTTTTCATAAACTTTGTCACACAAAACCCCCCGAGTAAAGAAATTGGAATGATATTAAGAGGAACTGTTGTAAAACTCTAGAGAACGACGTTTACATCATCCTTAGCGCGCACCGAAATTGTCGTTAAACTTCAGAAGACGAGCACAAAAACCCCCCGAGTAAAGAAAGTGGGCTGATATTAAAGGATTTGTCGTAAAACTCCAGAAGACGACCTTTACACCATCCTTAGCGCGTACCAGATACTCCGCAGGACCTTGATAATGTCATATTCGTGTTCAGCAACCTTGAAAACTCCAAGTAACAAAATTGGGCTGATATTAGAAAGAATTGTCGTAAAACTCCAGAAGACGACGTTTACATCACCCTTAGCGCGCACCAGGTACTCCGTAGGCCTTGCTAATGTCATATTCGTGTTCAGCGACCCCGATAACAAATTCCGTCCCATTTCAATCATTATTTACCTAGTTATAATTTTTTTTTAATTGTAATCTTTAAAATGCTTTTTGTAAATGCATTTTTCTAACGCACAGATGCAGTTTTTCATTTCCCAGTAATTAAATTTGTTCTCAAAGTTTGTAGACGTTCATACAAACCGAATGCAAAAAAAACGCAGTTAAATCCATCTTACTGCACAAAAAATCCTTCGTTTCCTCGACTATATAAAAATCCTATTTCAACATTATATTGCAACAGGATATTACCCAGCCATAAAACAGTTTTAAAATATTTAACATGTTTTTAAAAAGAAACTTTAAATAATTAAATACCATATTATGTAATATTTAAAAAAGTCAGGTCATAAAAGGAAATCATCCATAAACTTTTTTTTCATTTGGTATTTTTTCTTAATTTTTATCATAAAAAAGCTGTGTCTTCTGTAACGTTATTTGATATGACTTTAATAAAAAAAAAGCAGGTTACGAATTGCGCGTGACAAATTCTCGTGTGAGGCCCAGCCGAACACGGGAAGTCATGCAAGAACGGAAAAATCCATTTCTGGACGTGTAATGAACGATATTTTTTATTATACTTAGGTACCTGAAAGCAACATAAACAAAAACATCGCAAAAAATGATTTAAGGAAATTGCGATTATTTATTTTTATTTTTAAAACAGTAAAACAAATTAACAAAAAAAAATTAGAAGCTAATTAAATCTAAGAAAATAAATTTTGGACGGAACCGTTATGATTAATTGTTATATTTATTGTACAATTCGTATTATTGTTGAAGCTCAATCCCTTTTGTATTCCTTTTTGTTGATCTAAGATGTTGAAGCGGAGTGTTCGTGTATGTTTTGGTTTTCTTGATTGACTGTTACAGATTATGTAGTTTCCAAGTTACAAGGCCTAAACAACTTTTGGGATACTTCAATTTTTCTTTATATGGACTCCTCTAAATATCCTCTAGCCATCCTCCGTGTCTTTTCAAAGTGAGCAAATCACCGCCGCTTTCTACCAACATGGTAGACGAAGAACGCTTAGCCCATGTCCGGTTTTATTTTCTTGATTTTTGAGTTTTAAGTATTTTGCAACAAGTTTTGGAAAACCACTGATAGTATGGCACCCAACATGTTGAGCATAACATCTTTGGTTTCGGTATGCAAAAAAATAATCTTCTACTCTCCATATTTTTAGGGCGGAGATCTGCGTATTTACGGTAAAGTGTACAGAGATTAAATTTGCAATTTTCATTGGGAATGGTAAAACTTCTTGACCTGTGAGTTTTTCCATCTCGTAAGAACACGACGAGGAAACGCCCATTATCTTCCACATTGTTTAAACTCAAACGTATTAAATCATCTCTGCGGCATGCGCCGAAGATACCAAACACCAAAATTACTTTTGCTAGTAGATATTGTCCATCTGAAGCTTCACATAAAAATTTGGTTACTTGTCCTGATGTAAGAACCTTGGATTTCTTTGGTACATATCCTACAGGTTGCCGTTTCAAAAAAGCGATAGTTTTTGGATATTGTTTGTGAGTATTTTCTTTTATTGCCAAACAACTCTTTAACATGGAGAATTGACTCCATAAGGTGGATGACTTCATAGATTTGGCTTTTTCAGAAAAATGAACTAAAAAATATCGTCACTCACAATTTTGATTGTTTTCTGAGTCCACCATTCGGTAAAAAGGTGATATTCATGTTCATATCTCAACTTGGATTTCACTGGTAATAAATCTGCACTCACTTCTTCCGATTTTTGTAATATAATATCGGGAATATCCGGATCCCCATTCCAAATCTGAATTCAGTTTTTAAAAATGGCATAAATTTCACTGACAGAAAATAAAATAGGTCATTAATAAATAAATCGTTGTTATGAACAGTTTCCATGGATGAATTTTTATATAAGCGCACGGAAAGAGAGATCGAGAAAAAAATTCCGTGCGCTGTTCTGAAAATGTAATATTTACTGTATTTTATACACAGTTGAAAATGTAGTATTTTCAGGTAAGTATAATGAAAAGTTACTTTTCGCAAGTGTTAGGAACAATATTTTTTCTGCGAGAGGAAAAGCCACATAATTTTAAAGATTTATGATTAAAATATTATTTATTAACGAAGAAATTTATACACTAATTATTATTATTAACATTTATAGTAAAAGTGCAATTATTGCTCGCGTTTTGCAAATTTATTGCTGACGCGAGTTGCTTTTCTGTAGAAAAGTTGACGGCGGCGGCGTTGATGAGCCAATCTTTTGCAACTATGGAAGTAGTTTCTTGAACCGAAAGGTTAAGTACATTGGAAGATGGCATTGACGGTTGTTTCTGGATAGTGGAAGGTGTGGTAAAATTGAGTATTTTGTTTGAAATATCCTTTCTAAAATTTGTTGAATTCTCGAGGTATCCTTCAGCGACTGATGTAGACTTTTAGCCTTCAAGACGTTTAATGTTGGATATTCAATTCAGTAAACAATTCTGGGTTAGGAAGTTTTAGATAGGCCGCTATTCCCGATGGCATTTTTCCGAAGGTATTAATGCCGATACATTGTACTGTACACACTCCGTGTTTATAGTTCACAAACAATCGCCTATGTGGTGTTGTCGGCTTTCTTAAACTAGCATACTTTCCATATAGATTCAAAAAATTTTCATTCTCGGCATCTCCAGAAATGACAAAGCTTCTAAAGCTGTGATTTTTTTGAGTCTGGGATATGTGTCAATACTAAATTTCCTTGGTCTTCAATATGGTCGAGACATATTTTTGTTAACTCCTCTCTACGACAAGCGCCCGCTAAGCCAAAAATCCTAGCAACTTTTATATGTAAATAAGTATCATCTAGCGCTTCATCCATGAGTTTCGGTATTTCTTATTTTAAAAAGACTTTAGCCTTTTTGGGTCTAAAACAACGCTTTGTTTTTTAAGGTAGGCCGTCTCTTTAAAAAACTTGCTTAAGTCTATGTTCTTTCTTAACTTAATGATACATTTTAGCATAGAGTATCTAGACCATAAAGTATTGGGTTTACATGTTTTTGATAAATAAGAGAAATAGGCCAGAAAAATATCTTCTTTAAAAGACTTCACACCCTTATTTTGACACCAGCTCTCACACATAACAAATTATTTTTTATCTATACTTGCCATTTTTGCTGCTTCGATAAATAAAATCGATGCTGGTAAATCGTCGTCAGAATCCATTAAAAATGTTTCTCCAATTTGGTTAAAAAATGCGTGACAGAAAATTAATTTTTAATAGATGCATAAACAATTAGTTGGTTGCTATGGATTCTTTGATAATTTATATGGAGTTATTAAAAATATATACTTACATTTGGTAAATTAGGATTATTTTATTTTATTTAATAAATGTTCCGCAGCAAAATTCAGTTTTTTTAAATATATAACTATTATAAACAAAATTATGCATTATTTTATAATTAGATACTAATTTATGTTTTAAAAACTAAAAGATTTTACCTTTCCGCATTAGTGCGAAAAAGTGCTTTTTTTATTAGTATGGTTTTTCGCACGCTTGTAGAAAAAATGTTTTTAATATCGGCATCCCAAACAATCGGTACAGGATGACAACAGTCAAATTCATGTTTAGAATGTCAGAATCAAAAAATTGTGGCAGTTATGTATAACTTAATATGTGGTTTAAAAATACTCATTAAAATCTTGGATTCCGATTTTTTTTAAATCACCAACAACGTCAGATCAAATTTGGGACTTTCTGTATAAAAATATCGTTTATAGAAAAGGCGTGACTAAAAATACGAAGTGCTGTGCTAAATATCTTTTATTACTGTTATATTATATCTGAGAAAAGCTCGTATGAAATTTAATGCAGCAACTATGGGACGTAGGTGTCTTAAATATTAGAAGTTTACAACGTTTATTAAATTTATATGTATTATAAGACAAAGCTTTTAGCAAACAAGTATTCCCTACTCTAAATACAATAGAAATTTAGAATTTAAGGTAACTTCCGTTTCAATTTACCTGAAGTAAATTAACAGCATTTTCCACTTTCTAACATTTAAAGTAGATACGGTACATTGACTATTTAATATCGTTTTTTCTACATTTGATTATAAAATATAAATTTAATATTAATGTAAAAAAGGGTTTATAAAATATTAAGATTTTTTAGTATCAGTATTTGTCTATACACATATTGTTTATTTTAGGTAATACCACTGCTTCTGTTGCTATTTTTTAAACAATACAAATTACAAATTTTAGCAAATAAAAGTTACCTTCCCATTTTTACAATCTAATCACAAAAAATCACACTTTAAAGTTCTTGCAGAGCTTCAGGTCTTGGAGTACCTTACTTACATTCGCTTGACTCGAGCTAGCAAAACAAAATTCGCAAAAACGATGCGATAAATAATGTGGAATGTTTTTGGAGATTTAATTTTGAATTTAAATATTATTTACTTTCTTGCAGAAAAAAAAGAAGGTTTATGGTCATCATAGGGCTAATAATTTAAAAGAACTTTAAATAAAAATCGAAGAAGCTTCTTAAACTATCAGCCCTAATATGCTAACAAACGTTAGACGGGGTTTTTACGATCGTTTGGGATATTTCCTTGCGCAAGAAGGAGGTTTGTTTAAATATTTATTATAATTTTATTTTAAAGTATTTTTTATGTTTATAATTATTTATTTTTTCAGTGCGTACTATTTTAATTTTAGAAATGAGTTTTGGGTTTAGAGAACTTACTTTTTATTTTGCTTTGGCAATTAATAAACTGATAAATAAAGCTGTTGGTATTTAATTCCCTATTTATAAATAACCATATTAAGTATCAAATGTTTTCTCAACAGATTAGACCGCATAAATTTATTTTTCGTAATTTTAAGGCGCGCCTTAAACCATACAACATACTCGTCCAAAAGCATATTGCAAACTAAAATCTCGTTCGGTGTAATCATGCATGCGGACATTTATCGATCGAAGCGGACAGTAGTAAATTCATCAATTCCCTGCCTATGTTTCTACCACTGGACCTGTCTGTATGATTTTTCCTTTGCTTTTCTATTTATTAGTCCACCTGTCGTGACAATAAAAGATTAGTCTGTCTATCTGGCAGTTTTTGAAGATAAAAAAACGTTATTGTGCATATACTATTACTTTTTGGCGTTGATGTCAAAAATGCCAAAATTCGATATACAGAGTGTGTGATTTTTTTTAATTCTAATTTTTTAATGTTTTTTTTATACCTATTACCAACACCACTATTAGAGCAAATACAAAAAAATTAAAAACGTAAAATTGCGGAGAAAAAATCGCAAAGTTTTTGATACACCCTGTATAATATCAATTTGTATTTTTTTCTATACTAATGATTTTTTCTTTTATTTTAGAAATAAAGCCGTTGGAAATTTTAGAAACTTATTACAACGACTTAATAAACGTATTACATTCTTTTGGTACGCCCAGTATCATTTTAATATATATTTTATGAATTTGCAATAACTTTTATACCTTTAACCAACTTTTTTCGTAAGGTCACGAACAAAACTGCTAGAAATTTTTAAAATTTAAAATTAAACAAATATATTACAATTTTTAAATTTTAAAGTCCAGCAACCGTAATTTTCACCGATTTCTTGCGGGCAACCTATACCAGTTTGCAATAAACTTATCTTTACTTTAGTATAAAATTTATTTGGTTTCCAAATCGGTGCAAATTACTATATCCACTTACCTGTACATACCAAGCAACCCAATAGTTTCGACTTTCGACTGTTATTTAATATTTTTGGTAAGCCTATGGGTAAATGTATAAAAAAAAATATTTTTTGTAATTTTAATTAATCAGCCTTGACCCTAGTTTGTAGGCAACCCATTTGCGATACCTCTGTTTACCTAAATAATATTTGATCAAAAATAGTTTTCGTGCGGTAAGCAGATGAGTAAAACAGGTTTTTAATTCGAATTCTGTACTATTTGTTAAAAAGCGTTTTTCCGTAATTTACAAAAGTCCGGGAGGCCATCGCAAAAAAACAAGCCAATAAGAGATACGCATGAAACATTTTTGTTATATTACTATAACAGTAGTCAATTCAACGACGCACTGCTGCCTCAGCTCAGCGGGTCCAAATTGCATTTTTTGTTACCTTTAAGAAATCGCGAAAAATTCTTGTTTTTTAATGTAACTCAAAAACTATTGATTTTGGGGAAAAAGGTATATAACTAAAATTAATGGTCTAATAAAACTACGTCAGTTTTTTTATATGAAATTTTTGTAGCCCTTTTAGTTTTATAGGTATTAATGATTTAAATTTAAAATATAAACACAAATATCTCAAAAACTAAAAGACTTACACAAAAATGTAATAATCAAAAATTATGCTTTTGGTAGCTCTATGAAAAAGGTTATATACACCTTTTTAATAAAAAAAGTAATAAAGGAGATATAAGTAAAACATTATTTTGGCCATTAAAAATTTCGCTAATAACACAATATTTTTTTGGTACAAGTAAGTATACCAGCTCCGATCTATCTAAAAATTGATTTAAAATATTTCATTCATTCAATAAAACAAACTGATACACATGTTTTTCGAGGCAATGGGGGATAACCCAGTGGCACGGATATTTTATTTAATTTTTTTTGGTCCAATAACTGTACCCATTTCGATCTACTTGAAGCTTTAACCTAAATAAAATTTAAACTTTATTTAATTAAAAAACATAATAATAGGTGCTTCCTTTATCTAGGTGTTATATACCTGACAGGACGCTTAACATTTCTCGATCTCCTATGCTACTATGTGTACAGCTGATCGTTTAAATATTTTTAGTATCGATTTAAATATTAATATCAATAATTTATAAAGACAGTTACTTGTTTAGAATGATTTTGAGAAAATTTTATTTATTTAAAAAAAATAATAGTTTATTTAGCATTAAACTTTTAAAACATTTCTCTTATTAAGCTATCTACTCCTTCTAGACTTAAGGCCATTCTTATTTAAATTGTGGTCTTTACTTATTCATTTACTATTTTAAAAAATAATCAAATTAAAGCCAAACATAATTTCAACTGAGAAGAAAAAAGGAAATTCAATAAAAATATGTTAAAATATTATTAAAATTTTCTCAAGTTCATTTTGAACGAGTAGCTGTCTTTATAAATTATTAATAATATTATTTAACTCAATAATAAAAATATTTAAACGAAGAGCTACACACATACATAGTAGCAAAGACGATCGAGAAATGTTAAGCGCCCTGCCAGGTATATAACACCCAGATAGAGGAGGCACCTATTATTTTTTTTTCAATTAAATAAAGTTTAAATTTTATTTTAGTTAAAGTTTTAAATGGATCGGAATGGAAACAGTATTTGGTCCAAAAAAAATTAAATAAAATATCCGTACCACCAGGTTATCCCCCATTGCTTCGAGGCACATGTGAACCAGTTTGTTTCATTCAATGAATCGAATATTTTAATTTAATTTTTTAGATGAATCGAAGCTGGTTTACTTACTTATACCAAAAAATATTCTTATTTTTAATGGCCAAAACCACTTTTTCACCCATATTCCCTTTATTACTTATTTTATTAAAAATGTGTATATAACCTTTTTTATAGAGCTTACTAAAAGGCATATTTTTTGTTTTTTAAATTTTTTTGTTACTCTTTTAGTTTTTAAGATATTTGCGTTTATATTTTAAATTTAAATTGTAAATATCTTAAAAACTAAAAGGGTTACAAAAAATTTCATATAAGAAACTGACGTAGTTTTATTAGACCATCAATTTTAATTAGGTATACAACTTTTTTCCTAAAACCAATAGTTTTTGAGTTATATTAAAAAAGCAATTTTCACGTTTTTATTTTAAATTTAAATCGTTGATATCTCAAAAACTAAAAGGGTCACAGAAAATTTCGTATAAGAAACTGACGTATTTTTATTAGACCATCAATTTTGATTATATACTTTTTTTTCCTAAAATTAATAGTTTTTGAGTTATATTAAAAAAAAAACGATTTTCACGTTTTTTTTAAGGTAAAAAAATGCAATTTGAACCCGCTGAGCTGAGGCAGCAGTGCGGCTTTAAATTGACTATTGTTTATAGTAATACAAAAAAAAGTTTTATGCGTATCTCTTATTGGCTTGGTTTTTTGCGGTGGCGTCCCGAAACTAGAAGATTCCCTTTAAAAAATGAAATGTATGTCACCTGTCACTCATAATGACGGCTATTTTTCAGTTTCACGCGTAGTCACACAAGTTTTATTTTCAGGTTCAAGAATGGCACCCGCAGAATGTTTTTATAAAAAAATTCTGGGTAAACGATGGTCCAGTACTGGCGTAAATAACGGTGCTCCGGTGGGGCCCATTGCGCGATGAGTCATCAGAAACTTCTGAGATGCCCATGGACCATTATCTAACGGTGTACTTTAGTGTGGGTCAGCGCGTGGAATCGGCGCTTTTCAGGCCCAACACCCCTGTTGATCAGATAAAGGGTAAGTTTTATTTCTGTTCTGTAGTTTATAGTACAGTGTGTGGGGAGAAAAAAGCGTTTGACCTCCGGATTTCTTTTTATTTTTGGGGGGTAAAAACCACCCCTTATTTTTTTTTAGAGATTATTTGATTTCTGGGAATATCAAATTTAAAAAAAATATCTGGCTTTTCTCCAGAATATAGATATTTACATATTATTTTTAAAAATTATACTTTTTTTGGTAATGGTCTCGAAAGTTGCCTCCTCGCCGATTTTGACCAAATTTGGTATACGGGGGTTTTTTGGGGCGCTGATTACGAATCTGCAAAATCGGCAATGTTTCGTTTTCGAGATATTCATCATCAAAGTTGAAAATCAAACTAACCTCATTTTCACTATATTCCCCGTTCTTTTTCTACGCTTCTTAATTTTTACACTAAAGTGGCACACAATATTTTATAAACACCTTTTAAAACCTTGTATTTTTATTTATTTTACACCTTTTTTCCATTAAATTGCGAACTTTCAAGTTCAAAGGCAGCAGCCATATTTGCTAGTGTATACATGGTTGCGGCCACGTTGGGGCCGGTGAAAGTGGATCTTTGCGATTAAATGGAAAAAAGATGCAAATTAAACATAAAAAAACAAGTTTTTAAAAGGTGTTTGTGAAGTATTGTGTGCCAATGTAGTGTAAAAATCAAGAATTCTGTGCAAAAAGAAGGAGGAATAGTGTAAATAAGGTTAGTTTGATTTTCAACTTTGATGATGAATATCTCGAAAAGGAAACGTTGCCGAAAAAAATTTTTGGCGGATTCGTAATCGGCGCCCCAAAAACCCCAGTGTACCAAATTTGGTCAAAATCGGAGAGGAGGCAACTTTCGAGACAATTACCCTTTTTTTATAGATTATGATGAAGAGCTAGTCTGCTCTTGCAATAATAGTAACAAAAAACATAAAAAGATATAAAAAGGTTTAATTCTTTATAAAATTAATTTGTTTTTAAGTTCTATAATAAAATAATTATGTTTATAAAATTATATAAAAATATTTTTTTTATATTTTCATAAAATTTTATACGAATAAATATTTTATAATATTACTTAAAAACAAATCAATTTTATTAAGAATTAAACTTTTTTATATCTTTTGGGTTTTTTTGTTACTATTATTGCAAGAGCAGACTAGTCTCAATATATATATATATAATAATTATAAAAATAATATATATATATATATATATATATATATATATATATATATATATATAAATCTTTATTCTGAAGAAAAGCCAAATAATTTTCCTTTTAACCATTCCTTATGCTAAAAATATACAAAACCATAGAAATACACATTATGTAAATTAAAATTATATCTAAATATGTAGAATAAATATAATTTTTTGTTGTGAGTTATAACTTAGATTATATTTGTAATGTTTCAACACTTAATAATGACCCTTAACAACGAAATTACAAAAAATTAATTGTTTTTGTATCTTAGAATTATTTAATGGCGCTTATATTGTAAAAAAATATTTTAATAGTTTTCGGGATAATAAATATAAAAATACAATAACTTAACCCCTAAATAACCAACCCTTATGAGATTTAAAAAAAATGGTTTTTATAATTTAAAATGATTTGATGATACATACAATAGTCCCCGAAATGAAGTCTAAAAAATGACAAAACCTCGCAATTTTTTTGTCCTGCATCGATTTGCATAAAAATTTGGAATTAGGCTCATCTTATCCTCTACTCTAAATTTTATATCATGCCGATGAGCGCTGTTTGTTTTTTAAGGGTGAAAACTATCCTTAATTGTCAAAACTACAATATATGGCATTATTTTGAAGTTGCGTGATTCGACTGTTCGAGCGCAAACGAGCGCTGTATTAATAGGGCTATTTTTTTCTCTTATTAGATAGCATAATGTAAAGGCGCGTACAGACATAGAACAAAACATCGTATCGTAACACGTTCGTATCATGTTCGCGTAACATGTGTGGACGGTACATCGTAACAGCGTTACTCGGTAACATCGGAACATCACGGCGTCCCATCAGTTGTCGGTTTTTCAGCGTCACTTTAAAGAGATGATATGGGCTGATGTTGCGTCGTCTGTTTGCAAGTTTGTGCGGGAATGCGTAACAAGAGCGCGCCAATACATTTATTTTTATTAATTAAAATGGTACATGGAAAAAGATGGAACGTCAGAATGTTCTGCTATAGGTTATACGACGTTGTTTTGTTACACAATAATTTATCGAAACACCGAACTTCGATGCGTAACAAAAAATTGTTGCGCGACGATGTTGCGAAACGAAGATTTGTTCTATGTCTGTACGCGCCTTAATATCCAATAGGGTCAACAATTCCTTATTTGGTGTAAGAAACATTTATTAAATTTTAATTAATAATCCGTAGTAATATCTTAAAAATCCTGATTGTTTTGTTGTCCATTTTTTCAAAATTAAGTTTTTTAGTTATATCACTGTTGTTCGGTGTAGCGGTACTTAAACAGTGCTATTTTTCTGGTATCCACTCCATTCTTTAGTAGAAAATTTTCAGCTCACGTCGTTTCGCTAACATCCTAGCTGGCATTTTTAAGTGATGCTTCTCTAGACGGATATTTTGCAACCACATTTTCAGGGTATATTTTAAAATATAAAATCCGCCGAAAAATTATCGGCATACGAATAGGTGAAGTTCTAAAGGCCAAGCTCGACTTTTGCTCTTGTTTAAAATTTAAGAGTTAATAAACAGTCATACTTAGAATAACATTCATCCCAAATTAAAGTTTCGAAAGGTTATTTGTCCAAAATATCTGTTATACGTCCAGTGCAAGGTTTAAGGTTATGTATAACATTTGTTACCTGTTACTATGCCATTCTTTTTTTTTTAATCTTTGTGACAGCCTACGGAAAGTTTATTAGATGTTTAACCCATGTTATTCCCCAGTTCCGTCCACGCTGCCCAAGCACCGAAACATGCAGATACTGCATTTCACGGCACTTTTTAGACAACGCGGTAGTGCCGCCATGGATGTTATACAAATAGCTGCTACCTCTATAACACCCCCATTAACAGGTAATGTCATCCAGACGGGACCTACAGATTAACGTGGGTTCCGCATGGGGCATGGGCATATGTTTATATTATTTTCAAAATTTTTGGCTAAAAATAACCGATTGTACTCTGTATGCCGGTAAAATTTTTTAAAAACTAATTGTTAAACTTAACTTTATTTTAACAGTAAAAAAAATTAACTTTGTAACCGTCACACTCAGATATGCCATTTTTAATTAATTAATCTTTAAAACTGTCCATTTTTTAACGTAAAGTATGGCCGAGAAAACAGAAAAACAAAAAAGTATTAACACTTTCGTGGTTAAAAAGTAGTAACGTTAAATTACACTTACAATTAGCAAAATTTCTCTTAAATTATGTACTCTACGGTTCTTGCAATTGTGTATTATTTATTTGTATATTGATTTGGAAAAAAAATCGGAGATGCGTCATGACAATTTTAAAAATTTAATTATATAAAAAAATGTAAGCGATGATTTTAAATAGTCTAGAAAGCTAAAAATTTGCATGGTGGTAATTTTATATAATAAAGAAAAGAAAGATTGGTAAAATTTTAAATAATCAAAAGGTATCGGGAATTATGCCAGGTTCGGTTGTCTTGGAATTTTCCACATAATAGCACCTTATTTTCAAAGAAAATAAAATAATTGCCATATTTTTAATTGTTTTATGAAAGAATTATACATAATTGAAAAATTATTACTTTTTAGACTTTTATAATACTGTTTTCAACTTTAAAATAAAAAAGCAAGTTGTTTTTGAAATATTTATATCTTTTTCTTCTTAGTATTCTTTCCTTCTCTTCTTCCTTTTATCGTCTAATTTTTCACGTTTATATTTAATTTGTCCATCGGTCTTATTTGTTTGACTATTCATATCTGCCACAAAGAACTGGAAATAATATTACTGAATATTTCAAGTTGTATATCGGTGGTATATAGGAAAAATAATGATGTGGTGATCTTCGATTTTCAAATGCATTGTAGTGTCTTTTATTAAATAAAATATATTGACAAAGTGATTTTTAGCTTTAACGCTAATTACTCTCCCTTCCTGTCTGATCTCTATATCCTGTGAACTACAGTTTATTTTAACAATTATTTAGTGGAAACACAATTGATCCTTAAACAAAAGTCATTGATATAGATAAAGTAAAAAAATAATGATTTTTCAATTTATTGATATATTTACCTGTATAATTTATATGCCTTTTAACATGTAACTTATTTTTGTAAATATTTATTTGTAAAACATAAAAGGCATATTGGTTACGACTATTTCAAAATACCTAGCCGCCAGTTGTTAAATAAGAAATAGAACCTTTTTGAGAAAATATGGTCACTGATAAGCCGAGCGGCTCTTCTTTGAAATTCAGAAAATTTGAAAATGAAATCCAGAGTGCTTCTTCTTAGATATGGGAACAGTCCCGCATCATAAAAAAACTAGACTAAAAAGTTTTTAAACCATTTATTATTAAATCCAAGGTTTATTTATTCTTACCGAGTACGGAAGATAGCTTGTCATTTTTACGATAACAGGTCGTAGATCTAAAGCTCTTTTATTACGTTCATTAAATTTATATCCTTCCCTTTTTCATTAGTTACTTTCGAATGATCGTTTCTAGGTCTTTTTGTTATGATTTAATGCGCCTTCTTGGCATGTAAAGACTGCCCGAAGAATCCCTTTTTGACAAATCTTTTTACTTAAAGGATTTTCTGGTGTATTTCTTTTCCGCTAAACACAAATCTGAAGTCAAAGTTGGGGGATAAACTGCAAAAAATTGAAAAAAACCTAAAAAACCGATACGGTACATTTACCGGCAGAAACCTGCTACCACGGAATGTTCGGACAAAAAATTTCATTAAACAAAAAATAAAGCTTTTCAAATTGTCTATATAAAAGTTATGTAAACATTTTTAATAAGATAAATATTAAAGGACATACAAATTAAAATGTAATTTTGACAAAAAATTTCTGTCCAAAATAAGGAAAAAAATATTTTAATATTTTTTTTATTATTGTGATTTTTGGGATTTTTTTGTTATAAATTATTTATTTTATTTAGTTGAATTCTACATCACTAAAAATTCGCAGACATAATTCAAAAATATATAAAAACATATTTTTAAATTTTTTATAAATACCTTGAAAAAATTCTGAGAATTCGGTTTTTTTAAATAAAACTCGAAAAATATTGCATTTAGACAAAAAGGTTATATAACCTAAAATAAAGGTCTTGTAAGAATACATAGTTTATATTTTAAAAAGTTTTGTGTATCTTTTATAGTTATTGAGATATTGACGTTTTAAATTTAAAAAAAAAGAAATGGTAATATCTGAAATTACGCCTTTTCTTAATTTTTGCTGTTTGACCCCCAACTTTGACTTCAGATTTGTGTTCAGCGGAAAAACATACGCCAGAAAATCTTAGTCCGGTACCCAGCACACACCACTTTTTTTTGTGGACCCGTGTAATTTATGTTTTTTTGCTGGACAGTTAAGTTTTGCATTACTTTAAAACAAATCAAACAAAAAAGGCAGTGACATTTTAAATATTTGTTTGACAGGTTTTTTATTGGGTACCTTTTATTATTGTAGCAAATGATGAAAGTACATTTTACAATTCAGAAAATTTTGCTTAAAATTTAATGATCGTTAGTGTACATACAAACATATAAACAAACATTTAATAAATATTAATTGTGTAATATTCTGGCAATTACGAAACAATTGCCTTGATTGTAGATAGTTTATTTAGGTACATATAAATATTTAGCAATAACCTTTTTAGTTTTTACAAGATTTAAAAAATAACTAAAATATTTACAAACTTTTATTTTTACACACCCTCGCCGTAAAGGTTCATATTTTTTTTGTAAGTTGTTAGTTTTAAAGGAGCTGGTATAAAATCAAAATGAAATTGAATTGGCACAATGCATTTAAATTTGAAAGTGCGATATTTTTGCTTTATATATTCTAGCGTCAATCAACAAAATAATGAAAAGCAGCTTTTGCGTATTTTTCCGAGTACGTCATTAACTTTGTTCATATCCGTCTAGTTAAATTAGCTGCCCATTCATCATAGCAGCCTTTGAATTTATGCGACAGAAATTCAGTATTTGATTGACGAGGTTAACTTGAAACTAAAGTGGTTGAAGGAATAAAAGAGGAAAATACGAGCAAATGTTCCTTTTACTATTAGAAACCATTGGCTTCATATGGTGATAATTTAATTGTATATAACGACGTGCTTATGTAAATATATTAAATTTCGATTAACTTATTTTAAAACTGTATACAATATTAACAAAATAAACAACACACAACACTTATATAAATAAACACATGACAATATTGTTGCATATAATCATATTTTTATTCTGTGTTGGATGTAATAGGATTTTTGTATATTTTTTACAAACTAATGTAATAAATAACTAACTAGCATAATAACAAAAATTTAAGTGCAACTTTGTACTTATTATAATTTTATTTTGTATTAAAAGAAAACTTACAAAAATAACCTTGTATACTAAACAATAAAAGTTTAAGTTAGTCCAGGAGATGTTGAGATATGGCTTTCCACTCTTCACGTGCAGCGATTCTTAATTCATTTAAGGTGCGTGGTAGATAATTTCTTTAAGCAATACGTTGTTTTGGCATTTCCCAGACATACCTAATTACATTTATGTCTAGAGAAATCGCTGGCTACCACAGTCTTGTTATACCCTTTTCTTTACAAAATTGGCGAACTGTTGCAGCGCGATAAGAGGAGGCATTGTCGTCCACGTATACAAAATCATCACTCACTGCTCCTCGAAGTGGACGCACGACGGGCTCTAAAACCTCTCTAATGTATAAGGCTCCTGTTATTGTGCAATCAATAAAAACACAGGATGTTTTATCTTTATGCATTATACCTCTCCTAAACCATCACGCTGTCGCCTTGAGACGGAACGCGGATTTAAAAAGCATTCAAGCGGGCTTGCCTCCTAGATGCTTTCCAAACTACAGTTCGTCTTGTTTCTAATAATTGTTATATCCTTGTCTTGTCGTTAATATAAAGCAATTTCAGTTGGGTCCATTTAGCCTAATTTCTTTCGCCCATCGCAACCGCGTAACTTTTTGCTGTATACCAAGTAATAAATAAAAACAGGTAAAGGTCTCCTAAGATGTAACTTCATTTATCGCTCTGCATTTTTTGACTTTTCGCAGATACTTTGGTTTATTTCGACGATCTCCGCAATTTTAACTTGACGGTAGCCCTCTCGCGACAATGTTACTAATCTTGTCTAATAAACAGCCAAAATGACAATGTCAAGAAACCAACCTACAATGTAAAAAAAAATAATCGGATCATAAATTCAGAAAAAGAATAGTATCAAAAATGTGTCAATTTTATGATATTGCGGTAATTTTGTCCAGGAGTTTACTTTAAACATATTTAAAAGTACGTTTAGAGATCAAATAGGTTTGAAACAAGAAACAGCGAAAAATTTAGATCGCTAGTTCACAGATATTCTGCTTTTCGACTCATAATATGGAAGCGTTCAAGATATAAGTTTTATAAAGCGTTCTTTTTACAACGAAAATCTATTGTGTAAAATAAAATGCATTATACAGAATTTCCACAGCATTTCAAGGTAGCATAACAACGCTGTCATTTAGTAGATTTGTCGGGTCGATCAGTACGCTAGCTCAATTTTTAGGAAATACCGCTAAAAAAGTCCAAAATTGTTGGAATACAAAAGTTAAAATAGCACTGACATAAATATTTCAAAATATTAAGGAAAATTTATTTTGTTTATATTAAATTGATAGAAAAAAAACCATTTGACGTATGGTGGTGTCCGTCCTTTAGCAATTGGCTTACTCAAATATAGTAATACCTGATATTATAAAATATTTTTTTCCAGAGTAAAGGCTTTTTTAGGTATAAAAAGTAAAAATTTTACAATCCTATAATCTTTTGCTTTACATAGCTGTTGCAGAAACATTTTCATCTTCTTTCACCGTGGAAGCTATTTTTCAATAGCTTAAAGTCAGTTAACTTTCCTTCTAATTCTTAATAAAATATTAAAAATTTAAAAATTAAACAGTAAATCTCCTAGATAAACGTGACAAAAGCGCTTTATAAAAGTCCACACACTGAAACAGACATTCGATTCTCTGAACTCCACTTCCAATCCAAAATTTAGAAACCAAAGGAAAGCGCCCGTCGCTATGCAACGCGAACATATCGAAATGCTTCCGTGACTCGGAAATTCGTGGCAGGTAGACGCAGCCAATGAGAGCTCAAACGTGAAAGGGTAGTGCAGACGCAAAAGGGGTAGGATAACGTCGAAAGAGTACCTCACACGCTCGTCAAGTAAGTGGGTCGCAACGAATGTCGTACGGCGGGTCTCGGAGATGAAAAGGCGACAACAGATTAAATTGCAGTAAGACCTCTCGTTTCAAAGAAAGAGTATTTAAAAGTTTGTTTTGTTTTTCGGGCGTATTACCGAAATAATCTATTAAAATTCTCGATGAGAATACCAGATTCTCATGGTAGTATAAATTTACTGCATTCTTTTTTCTGTTACTAAATAATCTTATAAGTTTTTTAGGTATTTCTCTGTCAAATTTAATTTGACATGTACGTTAGGTTCAAAAGTAAAGTAAAGTGATTAATAGAAAAGGATAGGACCGGCCTTCAAGTGAAAGTGTAAAAAGAAATGGCGAGCAGTGAATAAAAAGAAAAGTAGTTAGTAAAGGGTAGTTTTCCGGAAACTAGCAGAGAGTAAAGGTAATATTTAACCTTAGTAGTGAGTCAAGAATTAATACCGGGTGACCTCAGAACGGTAAAGGAATTCTAAATTTGATTTTAACTTTTTTAACTTTATAGTGATAAAAAAACATTCTCAATCGTATCGGAATTTCGACTTTAAAAGATAATTAACTAAATTTATTGCTGATTTAAAGCAAATTTTGGCCAATTTCTCTGAGTAAAGTTTGTAACTCTTTTCACATATTTTTTGTAAAATAAGCTTTGATAAATATGTGAACAGATACTATTGTCTTTAGATAATAAGTTATGTTTACATCTTTCAACTTCTGGAAAATTAATTAGGGCGATTCTAGTGAAAGAGTAAATTAAAAACATTTTTCTTTCTTCTATGATTTCAAAGTAAATTAAATTTTAAATCAGTTATTTGTCATTGGAATAAATTTTAAGTTAAAAAATTGTTAATACGGCCAAGCTACATATTAAAATAATTGTAATGTAGTTAATTGCAAATGCATTGAAAATAAACTTGGTATATTTATTCATTTTGTAGTGTCTTATTTAGTAATTGTCAATACACAGAGCATTCAAACCTTAATTCCCACCTACTGGGTTTCAGTTCCAATTTAACCGGTAACAGAGTATATCGGCAACTACTTGTGATGCTGAGCCGTAAAGAATTACGTTTTGCAAACACAAGGAAATATTATTTCTTGTTTTAAGACATTAAATGATTCCTCTATATGTGTTCGGCTCCTGTTTAAGGGGTTTTGCATGGATTTTTTTTTGTGATGTAATGTTGTATATACTGATTTTTTGGTTTAAAGATTATGTATGGGTCTGTTTTCATCCTGTTGGGTTATGCATAAATAATCGTATGTGGTAAAAATGTTATTCCTTTTTATTTATTTTTTAGTAATCCTTTTCTAAAATTTAGTAAATTTTTTAATTGTAAAAAGTAAATTTTTATAATTTGGACGCGGCAGTAGTAAACAATAATTTCCATTATAAATTTTGTTATTATAAATTCCGCGGTAAAGTTTTAAGTGCCTTAGTAGCGTTGCTAATATCAAAAATATTAAGCTTGACAGGCTTGTTAAGTGTTACCCAAAGAAAATTTTATAATTTTAATTAAAAGCTAGGATATAAGTGCTTCCAGGGTTTTTCGGTACCATTAATTGCGTTTTGTATAAGGAAAACTTTTACTTAAATCTTGGACACCTTATTTAATGAGTTATACCATTTTAGCATTAGGAGAAAAAGTAACTTTCAAAAATGTTACATTATTTGCAAATAACCCAAATAGTTTTTACTATAAGAATTTAACTAAAATCAACAACTGTTTTTAAACGTTATTAATAAAGTTTTGTATAATAGAAATACGTTTTACGTATTTTCTCCATATTTACTTATTTACAGACTATATTTCCAGTAAATTTGTTTCTTACTCTAAAGTTTAATCAACAGGTGATTTATCATAAATAAGCCAATGAATATGTATGAATAAATCAACCTGTTGTTTGTCTCAATTAAACCAAAACTTTTGCTCTTAACAAGAAAATGTACCAATGTTATTAGATCGTATACAAGAAATGTTCCTTTAATTTTTTTGACCTATTACATTGGTTTCACCAAATAGGAATTTAGGCTCAAAATCAGATTCCGTTTGGCATGGGAATTAACTGTATTTTGCATAATTTTATTTACCATATAAAGAAATTTATAAAAAAGTAGAAAATATAAACGTTTTAACCTTAAACTGTGGCTAATAATTAAGTACATTTCTATTGTAAATATGTTCTATAGTTTTGTGGCGGATCCATGTTTTAGTTTGTTTTATTTGGGTTACTCGCCTTTTTACTTTTTGGAAAATGGGACCCTCTTGGTCCGGGTCCCGGGGTATGCGGGCTGACCCTGTCCAGCCTATGGACCCCTATGAACTTGCAGATCGCCTGCAACAAAAAGAAGAAAACCCCCAAAAACCCAAAAAATCACAAATATTAATCTACGTTTCGGTGGCAAGTCGGCCACCGTTATCAAGATTGAAACTAAAACAAAAAATTAAACAAATTTTAAAAATTTTATGTCTGAAAACTTAGGAAATTCTGATAGCTTTTGAACTTTTAATGACGTTTTGTCATAAGTGACAATAGGTTATTGGACTGGTGTATGTATAGTATTTAAAAAGACCAGAAAGGTGGGTGGTATGGTGTGTTAATTGATTTTAAGTTTACCTGAATTTACTTCAGCATCAAGCATAGGTAACCATGTATTATTTAAACTGACAGATATTGATGCTACACATCTGTCTTTATTTAATAAAATAAATGCAGTTTCTTTTATTTTACGTTTTTTTGAACAAGTTTCCTTTGCTATAATGCTAGAAGCATTCCAGTTTATTATGTGTTATTATCAAATGCGTGTTGACAGATTTTTGATTTGTGGAATTCTGTGTTTCTAATATATGTTCTATGTTCTTTTATGCGTTTGGCTAATGGTCTGGAAGTTTCACCTATATAAAATTTATTACATTCACAAGGGATCTTATAAATGACATTTTTTCTGTTTTCGTTTATATTGTATGGTTTTGTTTTTGTTACTTGGGATCTAATGGTGTTTTGTGTTTTAAAGATAGTGCGAATATTAAATTTGTTACCTATTCGTTGAATTTTATTTGATAAGCCAGGAATATATGGTAAAAATAGATTTGTAACAGGTCTATTTTGATTTTGTCTTAAATTTGGTTGTTCAAATTTTAGAAAGCATTTATTTATAAAATCAAGAGGATAATTATTTTGAACTAAAATATCTTTTAAAAATTCTTTTTCATTTTCTTTGTTTTGATCAGAATAAATTATTTTAATTCTATCAAAAAGACTTTTTACAACTCCTCTCTTTACCATTATTGGGTGATTAGAGTTAAAATTTAAGTTTATTCACAAATGTTCCTGTAGATAAAACATTAAATATTGTTAGAAATAAATTAGAAAATGATGTCCACCTTGGCGAAAGAACCAAACTAAACATAAATTCTATTCTTGAATTATTAACTTTTTGCGTAAAAACAACATATTTCCAATATAACACTGACTTTTACAAACAAACTTCTGGCATGGCCATGGGTTCACCTTTATCACCATTATTAAGTAATATTTTTATGGAAAATTTTGAATCCAATTTTGTTCAAAATCATAATTATAAACCTTTAGTTTGGTGGAGATATATAGATGACATTTTTTCTATTTAGTACTATTTACCAACATGACGAAAATTGTCTAAATAATTTTTTAACACACATTAATACACAAGAACCCACTATTCATTTCACTTTAGAAAAAGAACAAAACTCACAACTTCCTTTTCTTGATATTCTAATAAAAAAAGATGTAAATAATTTCGAAACCAAAATTTACAGAAAACCTACACATACCAACAGATACTTAAATTTTAACTCTAATCACCCAATAATGGTAAAGAAAGGAGTTGTAAAAAGTCTTTTGATAGAATTAAAATAATTTATTCTGATCAAAACAAAGAAAATGAAAAAGAATTTTTAAAAGATATTTTAGTTCAAAATAATTATCCTCTTGATTTTATAAATAAATGCTTTCTAAAATTTGAACAACCAAATTTAAGACAAAATCAAAATAGACCTGTTACAAATCTATTTTTACCATATATTCTTGGCTTATCAAATAAAATTCAACGAATAGGTAACAAATTTAATATTCGCACTATCTTTAAAACACAAAACACCATTAGATCCCAAGTAACAAAAACAAAACCATACAATATAAACGAAAACACAAAAAATGTCACTTATAAGATCTCTTGTGAATGTAATAAATTTTATATAGGTGAAACTTCCAGACCATTAGCCAAACGCATAAAAGAACATAGAACATATATTAGAAACACAGAATTCCACAAATCAAAAATCTGTCAACACGCATTTGATAATAACCACATAATAAACTGGAATGCTTCTAGCATTACAGCAAAGGAAACTTGTTCAAAAAAACGTAAAATAAAAGAAACTGCATTTATTTTATTAAATAAAGACAGATGTGTAGCATCAATATCTGTTAGTTTAAATAATACATGGTTACCTATGCTTGATGCTGAAGTAAATTCAGGTAAACTTAAAATCAATTAACACACCATACCACCCACCTTTCTGGTCTTTTTAAATACTATACATACACCAGTCCAATAACCTATTGTCACTTATGACAAAACGTCATTAAAAGTTCAAAAGCTATCAGAATTTCCTAAGTTTTCAGACATAAAATTTCTTAAAATTTTGTTTAATTTTTTGTTTTAGTTTCAATCTTGATAACGGTGGCCGACTTGCCACCGAAACGTAGATTAATATTTGTGATTTTTTGGGTTTTTTGGGGGTTTTCTTCTTTTTTGTTGCAGGCGATCTGCAAGTTCATAGGGGTCCATAGGGCTGGACAGGGTCAGCCCGCATACCCCGGGACCCGGACCAAGAGGGTCCCATTTTCCAAAAAGTAAAAAGGCGAGTAACCCAAATAAAACAAACTAATACATTTCTATTGTACCATAAATAAATAAGATATGATTTTTATAGCACCGCATAAGGATTAAGTTATACTGTTTATACTAAACCCCAAACAACAAATCAAAGCCGCTTTAACTGTGACAGTTTTAGTGGGTGTCTCTATTACGTCCAAAATATTCATCAGTATTTAAAAGCTGTTAACATTTTTTATAATTAATTTTAAAGGCGTTTAAAAACTATGCGTTTAAAAACTATACTTTACAATTAAAGCTATCTCTTATAATGTAGTCATGTGAAAATTGATCACTCAATTTTCACATTTTCTATCCTATTCCACTTTTTCCATATACGCGACAATTTGATTTATATGAAAAAATAATTAAGTCATTAATAATTAAATGACTTAAGTATACGAGTGTATTTATATAATAATTTATTACATCTACATATTTACTTTATTCATTTTTTTTATTCTTTGTTTTGCACTTCTGTAAAGAGAAAAATGACAAAAACAATATTTAAAATAAAATTATACCTTTATTGATTTTAATGGTTTTAAGGTAACTAACTTGCTATAAACAAAAATTTGTTGTGTATATGTTACTGTGAAAGTCCGAAAATGGTTAAATTCACCGGTGAATGTCAAAACTTAAAACTTAAACAAAAATAACCAAAACTAACAACTTTGGTGCGTTTTGGTTAAAACTAGTAATTTTGGTTAGTTGTGGTTAGTTTTGGTTAGTTTTTGTTCAGTTTTTTTTTAATTTATGACATTTACCGGTGAATGTCGACATTCACCAATTTCAGACTTTCATATACATTTAAAAAATATATTTATATCTATTTTAGGACATAAGCTAACATTATATTAAATAAACAGATATATAAGAAAAAAATACCTACTACGACAATTGAATCCTTCATAAAAAAGGATAAACCGACGATTTTTTTGTAAATGGCGAACTCATAAACCTTCCTCCAAAATGAAAATATAGCTTTCTTTATAAATCTTTTTTTCCAACTCAAGCGTTGCAAAAGTGGATCAGCATGTTCTTTTTTTCTAAAAATTTTTGTACCCTGCCCAAAAATTGTCCAATTGGCACATTTTCTGTCCGACCTAAAAATTAATATTTAAAATTGTTAGACTTACCTACACAATTATATTTTTAAATAAAGCTAAGTAAGTTTATAAGAAAAATTATAAATAATTGTTATAAATTAATTAGTATCCACCTTTATTATAGCAGATGAAAAAATATATTTTTAGGATCTTAGCTCATTTTTTTAGTGATGTCAAAAAATATGGGAAAATAAACTACCTTAATAAATTATTTATAATATTATTATTATTAGTATTATTATTATATTATTAACTAAACAAATATATTTTGAAATTCAGCTGAGTAAGCTGTAAATAAAAATTATATATAATAGGTATAAATTAATTAATATCTGCCTTTAGAAGATAAAAAAAGTTTTTAGGGGCTTAGCCTATTTTTCTTTAAGTGTTGTTCAAAAATATCGGAAATTAAACGACCTAAACAAATAATTTATAATCTTAATATTATTATTATTATCATTTTGATAATTTTATTTTTTAATTCAGCTGAGTAGGTTTATTAGAAAAATTATGTATAATTGTTATAAATTAATTAATATCCGCCTTTATTATAGCAGATGAAAAATATTTTTTAGGGGCTTAGCTTATTTTTTTTAAGTGTTGTCCAAATATATTTTAAATTAAACTACCTAAACAAATTTTCTATTTAAATGCACACTATATTAGACCACGATCCATATATCTTGAAAATAAGGGAAAATAGGTTAATATATACTGTCTTATTAAAAAAGGTAAGGTTTAAGTAAATTTGTACTACTTGTGCTTATCTTTTGTTTTTTCCTGACAACACTAAAGGATAATTAAAAAAAGATCCCTTATCACCCACCAAACTCTCGAACCAAGAGTTAATAAACAGCGTAGAGGGTTTTAACTTTATTTACTCACAAAATATTTTTGCCAAACTGCCTTTAAATCTGCTTTAGATACTGCTTAAAACCCTGTTATCATGTCTAAGGTATAGCTTTTACCACAACACTTAGTGATTCACCTTTTTAATGATCCAAATCCTAACCACAACTAACCACAAAGCTCTCCTTTTATAGGTATCTTTACGGATTCCGCTCTTAAGAATTAGCCAGTATAATTTCCATCCTAACAGCTTATAATTACAGTGCCACCTTACGTATCCTTAACAGTTCTTCTAGAGAAGCCCTAGACATCACACTTAATCTTTTATTCCTAAAATCTCTTCTTACAGTGCCATACACTACTAAGATATATGCAGACCACCGGCTTAACGTGCCTTCCGTAGCACAATTTAAGAGAGTTTACCAGGCAGAAATACTACATAGTGGTTTGCCATTGCCATCTGTGAGGTGATAAGTTATAAAAAGTTTAATGGACAATGCGGGAATCAAACCCGGGTCCTCACGGTGAGACGCGGGTACGCTAGCCACTACACCAGCTCCATACACACCAGTTACATAAAAGGGTTTTGTGCTTCACTTTAAACTGTCTAGTTCCCGTGTATTAATAAACTGCCTCCCACTTTACATTAGATCCTTATGTTATGTAAGTACCTAGACTTTTAGCTTTTGTGGTGAGTCCACATTATTAAGAATTGTATAATTTTTGAAATTTAAGTTTTCTTTAAACGATCAAGCAATAGTAAAAATCACTTAAGCTTAAGAAGTTATAGAGCGAAAAAATAGTCGTATAATGTATAATTTTTTACCTACAAATGCTTTCACTAGTTTTTTGAGATCCCAGTTATGTAAAATTCTTTTTGCCTGTGCCATCAACATAAGTCGTAACGTATTTATTAAATAATACTCAAAAAATTAGGGAACTTAGCAACGAGATTAAAAACAATGAGCTTCGTGTCGCATCGTATTTGGTGTGACAGCCCTACCTGGACACAAAATGAAGTGTCCTAGTTAAAAATTTTATGCGAGGATAGCCACAAGTTGTAACGCAGTTAAGAAACTTATTAATTCTAGACGATATTGTTTTTGGTGGTAAATAATATTTTATCAATTATCAAAGATTTTTTTTACGTAATTCAGCCCATTCTGTTGAATAATAATTTTTTTAGAAGTACCTAAGTATGTTGGTAAATTGTATTACTGAAATTATGAAAATAAACAAAAATTTCGTGTAAATTATTAAGAAGTAATTTGTGTTATCTAAACTAAATTATATTTATCTAAGTTAAATTTAATTAAATTGTGTAACCAGAAACAATTCATTTTTGTAAATAATTTATATAGTATACCAGTCTTTTATATACTGTAAAAATATTTAGTTTTTTTCATTTGATCATGCCAAGTTTTTTTCTGTGTACAATGAAATATTGTGGAGTCTATCCACTTAAAGAGTCTAATTGGTATAGTAAGTTTTTTTATCATTGGAAATAATGAAATGGCCAAGCCATAGTGGAATAAAAGAATAAAAGTCTTTAAATAATTAACTTATATTCCTCCTATTTTTGAACACAACCCATATTTATTTTATGTGTTTTTTTCATATTATAAACCCGATACAACGTTTTATTTTTACATATACGCTCCATTTTTGGAAACTAAAATAAAATCCTTTTGATGTATCAATTTGCTTGATTAAAATGAATGGTTAATCAATAGGTTTCAAAATTAAATGAAACTGCCCGAAATAAATGAATACTTGTTGATATGTATAGAATACAAAATATGAAGCTCTATCATTTAAATGTTTTTTTTTTATTAATTTGGTGTTGGATAACTTTCTATATTATCTTCAAAAAATAAAATGTATTTTTATTTTTTGCCAGAAATTCAACAAGCAGTAATTAATAAAATGGATTTAATACCGCGTTCCACAACTGCATCTTAAAATTTCTATTAGTAAGGTATCGTTTGGCTGCTAATAGCAGAAAAAATATTTTTGCTCCAAAGGAAACTAGAAGTTAATACACATATAGCTATATATACATGTACATACATAGTGTTCTGGAAATATTTAAATATAGTGAAATAGGTAATGCCTTGGATACTGTAGAAAAACACCCAAAACTACGTTTTTAATTTTGCATTTTTTTAAACTGACTATAACGCCTTTGGTCAGATTATTAATTTACGCCCGTGAGCTAGTTATTCAGAGGCGTAAATGATTTTATTCTTTCCTACGACAAAAACCCAACCTTTTATTTTATAGACATAAAGAAATTCAGTAACACAATAATAAAAAAAAGTTAAATAATTTTTAAAAATAATAATGATCTTATTTCTTTACCTCAACTTATTATTATTTTTTTAAATATAAATTAATTTACATAAGTAAAACTACTGAGATATTATTAACTAACTATAAAAAAAGACCTGAGACTTTTAGCATGCAGAAAATAACCTCCTTTTGTTTCCAAACACAGCAAAACGTCCATTGTTTATTAGGTCGTTTTTATACGATGTTGCAACTGTTTTAAAATTTTTAAAATTTCACTAAACATAAACAAATTCTTTTATAGTGCAATATCAAAAGAAATCTCATAAATTAAGGTTTACCACGAAAGGTTTTACGGTCAGTTGTTAAATTACCGACAAAAATATAAGGATAGAAGCTTAATGCAACGTTTTGCACACTATTGTGCTTTTTTGAGCTTAAGTATCTAAAAAACCTAATTAAAGTTAAAACAGAACGTCACACAATATTTTTACAGTTTTTAAAGATTACACCAAAAAAATAAACAAATAACAATTTTAAAATCAACAATTGAAAAGTTCTAATCTAACATAAAATCAGGTATATAATAAAATTAATTTAGACAGGATGCCTACCTTGGAGTTGTGATACATTGTACTTATTAAAAGAATTTTAAATTATTGTCTATCTTGTTGAATCTATTTTTTATTTTATTGATATTTTTTTCCATGTTCATTTCAAACCATTTTTACATAAGGAAAATTAAATTTTCATTAAAATTGAAAGATGTTTTTAATAAAACTAATTAAACTTATATTAAAAGATATTCAAGATGTTCAAAATGTTGTTTATTGACTTGTTGGCAGCAACCTAATAAAATTCATGTCTTACATTCGGAATAGTTTTCGGTATAGTAAGTTTACATTCACTTCTTATACGATTTTTCAGAATATCAATATGTTTGGATTTTCTTTTATAAAATTTACTTTTAGGTAACACCACAAGAAAAAAATCTAGTGAGGTTAGATCTGGAGACCTTGCTGGCCATTCTATTGTTTCCCTTTTCCAATCCATCTGTTGAGAAATATTTGGTTAAGGTAATTTCTAACAGGCCGCACATAAGAAGGAGAAGGAGAACCTCCATCTTGCTGGAACCTAATATGCGCATTTGGCATAAGCGGATTCAAAGCATTTGGAAACTATACTGCAAAATTTAAAAGTTCTTTCCGCAGGAATTGTAAATATCTCTCTCCAGTAAGGTTATTTTTAAAGAATATTGGCCCGATAACTTTCCTAATAATACCAGCCCAGACATTAATATTTTAAGGCCATTGGGTATGTACTTTTCAGTGGGGGCTACCCTCGGCCCAATAATGACAGTTTTGTCGATTCAGATGTCCGTGTAAAGTGAATGTCGCTTTGCCGAAACGTAAGATATTTTCCGAGTATAATGCATTTCTGTCAAATAAATCCATCATTGCCTCACAGAACTGTAATCTTCTATTAGGATTATCTTCTGCTAATTCCTGTACCATTCGAATTTTTTAAGGGTGAATTTGTTTTTGGGTCCTATATCTATATCCGTATCCTACCCTCAATAATATTTCAATACGATGAGCTTCGTTTAAATGCCCCATTTTGTAGACTTTTCAAACACAATAATGTCATTAGGATTTGATTGTTACCAGCAAGTCAGTGAACGACATTGTTAGCACCTTTTAAAAAAGCTTAATTACACCTATTTTAATTTTAATAAAAAATCTATTTCCTCATGTAAAAATAGTTTAAAATAAAAAGTGAAACCTTTTAGTTATATGTAATATTAGACGCTTTTAGAAAATGAAATAAAAAAGTTAAGTTGCTAATTGAAAAAATAAAGTTAACCACGAGAACTACTTTTTGACTAGGTAGGTAGGTAGGTAGGTTTAAAGTGAGTGGACTTTTACCGCCCTCCACTGCGACCGCTCGGTCTATTGTGGCTCACACCTTTTTTTAATTTCTCCCAATAGGATCGGACTTTTAATGAATCCGATACCGGATTGAGAGAGAGTTCTTACATCTCCTCTTACTCGTGTTGCTACCGGACACGAGCACAATGTGTTCTGATGTGTTCTGGTGTCCCTGTCTCCTGGAATGTATGACGAGCAGACGATTAGATCCATCATGCCCTCCTCTCCCGGTCTAGTGACGTGGGTAGCTACCAGGTCCTTGTTACAGGAACCAGATGCTCTTTCTGAGGCCGCATCCCCGGCCTTATCCTATGAAAAAGGTCCTATCCGCCTTCTGTTTAAAGCCAGGGAACCCTTTTTCCTATAAAGGCGGTTCTGTCTGCCTTTGTTTGGATTCAGGGAACCATTCCTAAGCACCTGTTTGTTCGGGATGGATTAGTCCTTTCCCGTGAACCAGGCGCCGCGCCTGTGACTTCAGGGGCACCTTACGAAACGGATTCACCAGTTTCGGTCGGCGCACCTTTGTCTGCTTGTGACCTTAAGTGGCACCACTCGAAACGGATTTATCCGTTTCGGTCAGCGCACCTTTGTCACTTTTTTTCTATGCTTGGAGCTAGGAAAGTAATAGTCCACCACGGCAGAGCCCCGCATTACCGCAGTAAGGCTAGATACACTGAGAGGTCGCGCTGTATCTCAGAGGCACCGTTGGAGACACCTGTTTAAGGCACAGGATGTCATTCACTCATTAGCACGGTATGCTAACACCTTAAGTTAAAGCCCAAGGAAGTTTGAAGGTTTATGGAAGCCCAATACTATGGCCCATTCGATCAAAAAATGTCCAGCTCACTATGAAAATAACTGTCATGAGCGGCCACGACGATTCTGCGCAGTAACAAAATTCCCCAAAATATTGTAATGTGATGCCTACCGACACACAGTTTGTAGGTAGGCAACACATTACCTTTTGACAGAGCCGTTGTGAATTAAATGTTTTGTTGTCGTTTGCGCCGTATTAATTTCGATTGTTTTGCCTTGTGTGATTTTATTTTTTTGTTGCAGAGTTTTTTGGATTGATAAAAACCTTCATATTTTAGTGATTATTGGTTTATTTAATGGTAACTAGAATTTTGGGTTTATTGTTTGTTACTTAAAATATTATAACAAAATGCCGGAAAGTTGTATGTTTTGACTTGCAAATCCAAGGTCCCCTAAACCCCTAAAAAGGAAAACAATTCAAAATCACTTTCACAAAACCATAAACTAATCTTGAATTGGGACTTTAAAAATCTTGTCCAGTTTAATGCTCCAAGACACAGTCATGTTCGGTGTCGCGAAAAGAATTTATTTAATCATTTTGGCGTTACTTTTGAGAACAACCTTATCTGACACAAACACATTACATCCATAGCCTCAGCTACTTTAAAAAAGCTTGGATTCCTCTTTCAAGCCAGTAAGTATTTCTATCCGTCTAATCTGTATACTCTCTCTACAATGCTATTTTCTACAACTCTTATCATTCTTGGTTCCATTTAAAAAAGATCTGTTCGTCTTATTAATGATCTCACGCTTACAGAAAAGCTTCCTTTTCTTTCCCACCGACATGCTGGAGGGGATGTATTGCATTTATGTAGGAATTTTCACGGCTTCTGCTCCAAGGAGTTGACAAGTATAATTCCTCTGACAGCTTCCAACAGAGCAACACGTAGTGTTACTTTTATGCATCCTTTTACAGTCCAACTTAAAAAGCCCCGAACCCACTTTCTTTGTTCCATCATCCCCAGAGTATCTAGACTTTAATATATTTAATAAATGTTTATGTCTGGTGTAGATAATGCTCCTTTACTACACTTAAGGTACGTTAGTATTGAAGCTTTAGCCTTTAGTGGACTGTCTGACGATATAATAAAAATCTTATGTAAAAAGCTCTATACTTCTTTTTAAATATGTTAATGTTATTTGCATAAGGTAACACTATTTTATTGTACTTTTATATAAATTATACATTTATAAAATACATTACACAAACAACCAGTTTAAAATATGAAAAGTTTTTACTTTTCTTGACCCTTGCCGATTTTGATGACTTTTTGCATACAGAGGCTCTGATAACAAATCTAAAGTAAGTGATTTTTGGTAAAAATACAAAACTCCCAAAACTATCAACCATTTAAATAGAGGGCTGTGACGTGGCGCCCTCAGTTCTTTCCATGTTAAATCAGATGATATAAAATCTAATATTACACAATAATTTTAAATATTTTATAATAGTTTCGTTTATAAACCAACAATGTTGTGCAAAAAATTAAAAAAACACACAGTTAACGTATAGTTAGTCTGAATTTGACATTTGATGATGTCAACTTTATATATTTATGGTAACAAAGAATTATGGAAGTCCAAACCTGCCCTCCGATTCATTGCGCAAAATCCGCGTGGCCGATTCCCCTATTCCCGCTGCCCTGCACGCCTGGACAATTTTGTAATATAGCATTGGCCTTCCATACACCTTTCAACTTCCTTGTTAAAGCCTTGTGTTCATCTTAGCTTCGGATCCCGTTCCATACGCTAGCCAAACGATGTGTGAACACAGCGGTTGGGACTTTTTGACTAACTTGTGTACTCACACTGTGGCTTAGGAAAATTACTAATTGACGTGTCCAAGGGATTTTCCGAAAAGTCAGACAATTATATATTTATGTTTTCTTTTAAAAAGCCCGCATCATAAGAGGATTTTGTTTATTATTACATTTAAATAATTAGCATTAGTTTGCATTTTAAATTCAATAAAAAATTGTAGGCTTGCTTTCTAAAATGACTGTTGTCTTTTTTCTAAAAATTAAAAAAAAAATAACATTATTTGGGGAAGTTTTAAACTTATAAGAAAAAGTTGTTTTTAATGCAATTTTATGTCCATGTACAAATAGTCCAGTAAATGAAGGGACAAAGCTGTAATTAAATCAGTACAAAAATAGTACTTATAATTTTTTTCAAAAAATCGATAGTTTTCGAGATAACGGGACCCAAAAGTCGCCTCATTTCACCTGCCGCTCTACCGCTAGAATGCCGCTATCTTCATGGATTCACTTATAAGCGAGCGGACGAATTGTTCCATTACTCGGGCAATATTGTACATTTTTTAATAATTCAAAGTTCATCGAAATGGGAAAATCCGTACCTATCATTGCATATGAGTTTGGGTTCATTCTGATTTTCCTAGAATATTAAAAAAGCGGTCAAATTTTTTTACAATATTTTGAGAGTATCTCATTCGTTTATTGATATTTTTTGAAAAAATGATTTGTAATTAACATTTTTTTTATAATGAGACCTTAGCAAGTGTTTAATGATCCCAGAAAATTTCATTTATCATCTTTCTTGCGTTTTGATAAAAAAATGTTTGCGAATCTGCATATTTTAGCCGTTTCCGGCTATCTATTCAGTGTAAAATGTTATGGATTTTTCGACGGCAGTTTTTGCGAAAAATATTGATGTTGCGGAAAAAATGGTAAGGACCATTTTTGTAGATTTCGAGGTGATCTTCATTTTTTGTCTAAACAAAAATTTTATTTTGGAAGGAATTGGCGGGAAACTCATTTTTGGGACTTTGGGGGGTCATTTTCAGCGGGTTCCCACGACGGAATCGTGATAAACTTTTTCTCGCTCGAAAGCATTCGCGAAGACCTAAGAATTGCGCCACAAATGAAAACTTCGGGTCTTCAGTTACTGGAATAAAAGTATAGTTAACTATGATAACGTTGTTTTTTACTTTTTAGCAAACCTTCTAAAAAGGGACCAAAAAAATAACAAATGTTTCTATTCAAACACCCTTTTATAAGGTCAGGCAAATTTACCTTCGCCTTACTTTATAAAATAGTGTTTGAATAAAAATACTCTGTTTTCTTATTTGGTATTTTAAAAAGCATTATTTTTCGCATTCCTAGAGGCAAACTAAGGCACTTAACTTCTTTTCTAAATTCCAGTACGAGAAAATATTATTCAGAAAGGTGGAAAGCTTGTCAGGTATAATCTATTATGCAATATCTGCAGAGTTTAGGCTGGAATTATTTATATAACCATAAGTAAAAATATTTTTGATTTATATTTTATAAGAGGTGTTTAGTATATTTGTAATGTTTATAAAAGCAACTTTAGATACGAGACATGGGTTTAGTAATATAAAATATAACCTATATAACTAAACTGATTTATTTTGATTGTACGCGTTAAACAGAAATAAAAAAATATATAAAAATACCCTTATTTAATATATGTTTTATTATGTTTTGAGGGGTAAGAATTAAATATCTGTAACCATTTTAAATTTCCGAATAAAGGGTACTAACTAATACATACACTGTCGTTAATAAAAGTACCCACTTTTTGTAGTCCGTAAAAATGGATATGTAAATTTCCAAAAAAAAAATTACGAAAAAAGCATAATTATACTTTTAATAAAAATTTTCACATATTATTAATTATCAAGATAATGGTGCGGTGAAGGGTTTGGTTTTTTCAAAACAGTTAATTTCACCCTCTTTTAATTAGAAATCTGACAGGTTTTTATACCTTTTTAAGGTGTTTAATGTGCACCATGTAATATGTTTAGTGGCATTTGATTTAAACCCATACTAGCATTTCGCCCGCGTTGGCTACACAATTTTGGCTGTTTTGTTTTTTTTCCGTTCTCGCGGCAAATTGCTCCCTTCTTTCTTCCTACTTTATCGAGTCATATCACATTACGCTCTCTGCGCTTCGTCTACCATCACACACTACGCGGTAAAGCGCGCGTCATGCGATTGAGCAAGTTTTATTTTATTGTACTTCATTTGTTATTATTTTCTAATATAAATGCGGTTTCATACAAACTTTTCCCCTTCCATTTTACCCATTTATGGGAAACTTTTCTAAAATCCTTTCTTACCTGACATCTTCTATTTTTCCACTCCCATATTAACAACTTCAATAATAACGACTTTTTTGTAAAACTTTTATCCTTATTTTAACCCTCCCTAGGATGTAATTACAAAAATGTTAAAACAGATAATTTTTATTCGTAATCAATAGCCTATATACCAATTTTTATACTTCTAAGTCCAGAAATGACAAAGTTCGATCTAAACTTTCACCACCCATTTTACCCCTTTGGGGGGAAAGTTTTCCAAAATACTTTCTTACCTGACCTTTTCTATTTTTCTGTCTGAGGCATATCAAGCAGGTTTTTGCAGGGGCCCTTTTTCCTGCAGAAAATTATTATTACAGACGCATTATAACTACAATAAACATTTAAATTTTAAGCTTTTCAAGCAACAGCACACTTCTTAGTCGTTTGTATGGTTACTCCGGGAAACGACCAAACCCGTATTATCCCAATCATTTTATTTACCCCAAGGAGTGAACATCGTCCATGCTAGTTTGTCTCTGAAATCCGATAAGGAAAATTAGAGATAGATTTGTTTATATATATATATATATATATATATATATATATATATATATATATATATATATATATATATATATATATATATATATATATATATATATATATATATATATATATATATATATTATATATATATATATATATATATATATATAAATATGTAAATAAAATGAAAATGTTAATTAATATTTAAAAATAAAGCACTGGTTTGAGTTTGAGTATTTTTCTGCGTAATCAGAAACATAATTACCAACTGCCAACTTCAAAAATGACAAGTTTTTTATACCGGGAGGTGCGTCGCCGAGCGGAACATAGGAAATCCCATAGAAATTTTAAGGGGGTTAATTATTGGTTCCCCTGTACATTTTACAGAAAAAATGTAAGATAACTTTTCAAAGAGACCAATCTGACAAAAACCCGTGCCAAGTTTCAAAAAATTTTAATAAGCGAATCTTGAATTATTCAATTAAATGTAATTGCGAAATTACCAAATTTTCGGTTCAAGTAAAACCAAACAGACACCAGCCACCAGCAAACAATTTGTTATAAGGCTTTGTCAAATCTGACTTACAGCCGAATACAAGGAATGTTTTTTTCGTTTCATAAATCTCACAACCATTACATTCTAATAATCGATAGTAATAATTACAATTATTACTATCAATCATTAAAAAAATTATTTTATCATACTAGAATTTAATTAAACCAATATACCAAGCCAATATACCAATACCAGTATCTAAAATATTTTTAATTTATTTTCCCATCAAGCCTATCTGGCCCATTTCAACCATTTAATGTATTGTCAGTAAATTTGAGTTCAAAGCCATCGCAATAAATAATTGTAAATGTTTAACTCAGAAGATCAAAAATAGATCCGAAAAAAGAGAAAACTGAACTATTAATATTTTACTAGGTGTGGAAAAATAAAATGAAATAAAATACAATAATTTTTTTAAAAAATAATAGAGAATTACATAAAAACATTAATAAATCAAATGTTCAAACAACTCCCCATTAACAGCTAAACAATATCCCAACCGATCATAAAATTCATTTCTAACGTTGCTAAGTTGATATTGCGACATTTTTTCACATTCTAACGAAAAAGCGTTTTGTAGCTGGTTTAGATTCTCAAATATTATACTTTTATGAATAACACTTTTTAAGTGACCACACAGAAAAAGTCATTCGGTGAAATATCAGGTTAATTATGGACACTTTTTCGTCGATTGAATAATTCCTATTTTTTTCAATTACCGACTATCACTGATTTATTGACAATTTTCCCCATGTCAGGGACAATATTTATTTTACTGGTGCCTGTTTGGTTTTACCTGAACCGAAAATTTGGCAATTTTGCAATTACATTTAATTAAATAATTCAAGATTCGCTTATTAATTTTTTTTTTAAACTTGGCTCGAGGGCTTTTCAGATTGGTCTCTTTAAAAAGCTATTTTACATTTTTTCGGTAAAATGTAAACGGGAACCCTGTATAGAAAATTTGTTCATAATACAATTTTACGTCCATGTACAAAGTATAAGTCAACTACGATAAAGTTGACTTTTTTACTTTTTTAGCAATTAAACAAACTCTCTAAAAGGGAAAAAAATTAAAATAATAAATGTTTCCATTCAAACACTCTTTTATAAGGTCAGGAGAATTTATCTTCGCCTTACTTTATATAATAGTGCTTGAAAAAATACTCTGTTTTCTTATTTGGTATTTTTCGTATTTCTAGAGGCAAACTAAGGCACTTAACTTCTTTTTTAAATTCCAGTACGAGAAATATTATTCAGAAAGGTGAAAAGCTTGTCAGGTATAATCCATTATGCAATATCTGCAGAGTTTAGGCTGGATTATTTATCCATGAGTAAAAATATTTTTGATTTATATTTTATAAGAGATTTTTTGTATATTCTTAATGTTTATAAAAACAACTGGAGATACGAGACATCGGTTTAGTAATATAAAATTCCTATATAACTAAACTGATTTATTTTGATTGTACGTGTGAAATAGAAATTTTTAAAAAAATTCCAAAATTTAAAGTACATATTATTATGTTTTTACGTGTAAGACTTAAAAATATATAACCATTTTAAATTTTCGAATAAAGGGTACTAACTAATACATACACTGGCATTAATAAAAGTATGCAAGTTTTGTGGCCCGTAAATTTGGATAAGTATATTTCCAAAAAAATTACGAGAAATCTACAACCACAATAAAATTAAATATTCAATAAAAAAAATTACAGATTGTTTATTTTTATCAAAAAAATGGTATGGTAAAGGATTTGGTTTTTTAAAATTGTCAATTTTACGTTAATAAGTGTACCTAATTTGTTTTTTATGTTATTTTAATTTGCATCATATAATATTTTTGGTGGTATTTGATTTAATAAGTAAGTATGCTTCTTTTCTCGGTTTTTTCTTCTATGAATAGTACTAATGCTGGTTAGAATATCAAAAGCGCTTTATTAGAATTTTAAAAATAAAACATTTGCACAAAATATAAAGTTTTTAACCTATTTAATAATATTATTGTACATTTGCAATGGCAATTCTTTCTACAGGCCCTTAATCTCGTTTTAAGGAAACTGAAAGTATCCTTGGTCCATCCTGGATCCAATAATTTGATTTGCTGACATCCAAAACCACATATTCAGTGAGCTTCTGTTTTGAAACATTATAATTTGATATTTCTGAAGGTTAACTACTACCTAGTAATTTGGATTTTTCCGATTGTATAACCTTGACTTTCTATGGACTGATAATGCTTCATCAATCCATAAAATTTTATTATATAAGTTGTTGTCCTAGTTTTGCTCTTTCATCCTGGACGATACCTTATCTCTCTCTATAACTTATCGGATTTATCATAAAATATTGAACAATGGCTCGATTTCTTATTTTTGGTTTTCTTACGTCCTTTTTTCAATGCTTTTGTTTTTTTTTTTAATTAAAATTACGAGCATTCGGTATTTACTTAAAAAAGGCATTTCATTTAAAAAAAATATCAGAAGAATCCTTAGCAGTTTTATTTGAAGTTCAATACTTCTACAATCATTATTTTTGGATTCGGCGTAAAAAATATAAGGCGGCTATTTAGTCTAGGAGGAATCGGCTCATGAGTCCCAAAAACTATTTTACCTTACTTTTTTATACGATCCTCTTTTAATTGCCCTACTGATGATATAAATTCATGTTGCCATGGGGTATCCTGGTGCCATATTGTTTAAACCGAAATGGTTTAAACAATTGCAAGGAATTGTTATTTTCCAACCGGACAATGTTTTTTATATTCTTTATTTAAATACAACTAAAAAACATAAACCAATTATTTTTTTTACCCTACGATGCTTAGGTTAGGTTTAAAGTGAGTGGACAGTAGGATCAGACTTCTAATGAATCCGATATCTAATTGAGAGAGAGTTCTTATATCTCCCCTTACTCGTGCGGCTACCGGACACGAGCACAATATGTGTGGTGTCCCTGTCTCCTAAAAAGTATGACGAGCAGACAATTAGTTCCGTCATGCCGTTCTCTCCCGGTATAGTGACGTGGGTAGCTACCAGGTCCTTGTTATAGGAACCAGTTGTTCCTTCTGAGGCCGTATCTTTGGCCTTTCCCCATAAAAACGGTTCTATCCATTTTCTGTTTAAAGCCAGGGAACCCTTTTTCCTATAAAAGCGGTCCTGTCCGCCTTCTGTTTGGATTCAGGGATCCCTTCCTAAGCACCTGTTTGTTTAGGATCGATTAGCCCTTCCCTGTGTAACAGGCGCCTGTGACTTTAAGGGCACCTTTCGAAACGGATTCACCCATTTCGGTTGGCGCACTACGGTCTACTTGTTTCCTTGGGTGGCACCTCTAGAAACGGATTTATCCGTTTTGGTCAGCGCACCTTTGTCACTTTTTTCCTATAAAAGCGGTTCTGTCCGCTTTCTGTTTAGAGCTAGGAAAATAATAGTTTACCACGGCAGAGCCCCGCATTACCGCAGTAATGCTAGATACTCGAGAGGTTGCCCGTTGGAGACACCTGTTTAAGGCACAGGATGTCATTTACTCATCAGCACGATATGCTAACACCTTGAGTTAAGCCTTTTGTTCTTCTTAGCTTCGGATCCCGTTCCATACGCTAGCAACTGGAGTGGCCGATAACCGGCATTGATTTTTATATGCGTTTTAAATTCTATTTGGATTCTGTTCCGAGCTAAGAATGTTTATCGCTCTTGATACACATCCAAAACAACTTAAAAAGTTTCATTATTTCTTGCATACATACTATACGCCTTATTATTTAAAAATAAAATATAGCCAAAGCAAAATAGAATATTGTTTTAGCTAGTTGATCTTAATTAGTATTTGTCCTTATCCTAAAATAATATTTTATTGTGTATTTCTTTTGAAAAGCTTTCATAAATTATTATGTTTGATATTTTAAAAACTTTTAGCCCATGTATTAAAAATGCTTGGTATTTATATTTTTTTATAAAAGTTTATTTTGTCAGTATAATCTAATTATGTTTTTAATGGTTAAGACAACACTTTACCAATTTTGTGTAGAGAGTAACGGATATAAATCAGAGAAGACTGGAAAGTTATCTATTATGCAGTATTTGGGGAGTCTTCCGGAAAATACACATAAATATTAAATCAAGACCTGGTTTATATTGCATATGTCTTAAATTTTTAAATTTGGTATAACAATTACCTGTTTTTATTTTTTTTCCCAAAATAATCGGGGTTTAAAACAATTTATTTTCTAGTTACTTTAGCAATGCTGTGTAAGCATTTGAAATTTTTGAAACAATATATTTTTGTTTTCTTTTAATAATATATAATTTTAATTTTTAAATAATAATTAATAAAAGTAGAAATATCTTTTCCCTACAAGCACAAGATTTATTTTAATGTTATACAAAATATAAGTTCCATCCTATAAGCACTCAATGACTGACAATTCTCAAATAAAGTTCTTTAACTTTCTTTCAACAAAAAATATTTAAATTATTTGGCAGTTTTCCTCCCTATTATTTATACCAAGGTTTAGTTCGTAACTTGATCACAAATTTTACACCAAACATCAATAACTGCTCCATTCGCAATCAATGCTCAAATCACGGCTTGGTCACTATGTCATACCTCATCTGAAACGAAAGATCTAAAATTCTAATTATCAACCTACACCTGTTCTCCTTATAATAAACACTAACGGCCGAGTGATGATCGCGTTGTTAAATTTAGCAATGGACTTAGCAGTTTAGCACGTCATTGTAGTGTTATTCAATGATTTTAGTAGGCAACCTGTTTATCTATAACGATTAAAAAATTAGTAGAATATTTGTAGGACAGCGGTCAGGTTACACGTTCTTTTTTTTGCGCAAGCTAAATTTAAAAAAGGAATCTTTGTTGGTGTACAAATAAGATGTGGTGTATTTTTAAACAGCCTAAACAATATGGAATATAATATATAAATCTTTATACAAAACGCTGTAAACCATTTTTTTGAAAATGTTAAATCCGATGATCATAAAAATGCAAAAAAAATTAGGTCGTAATATGAGTTTAAAATGCACCATACACTTATGTGGTTATTGGGAACATTTCCTAGAACAGTAAAGATATGTTTGCGAAGAACAAGATAAACGTTTTTATCAAGACATATATGAAATTAAGAATAGATACCAAGGACAGTGAGATGTTAATATAATAACAGATTATTGTGGTCCTTAAAACGAGTTTCTCCAATAGAACATACAAAAAAAAAGTCAAGAAGGCATTTTTATTAAATAATAAACCAATGTCTCGATATCTAAGCAAAACATGATTACTATTTATTTTACAAAACCTTGACAAAACTTTTTTTTATTTAACAAAATCGTTTTACCCATACTCCAACCAAAAAAGAGATATAATAATAGTAATAAATTATTGTAATGTAACAAGTGTAACCAACCAATTGTTCACAGTAACCCTTTCTTAGAGATGTATGCATTACAGAGGAAAATCAAATGTTTTATTTTAAAATTCTAATAAAACCTTTCATGAAACAGAGAGTTTTGTTTATATAGTCCAGGTTCTCTTTTTTAACAAAAGCCCGAGATTTTTATTTGCAGACCAGTGTTAATATTAACTCCACTCTTTTGTACTCATAACCTGGTAGCTTTTTATTATTTATTGGTCGAATTTTCATATTTATTAGTCATTACACATTCATATTTTTTTAATAAAAAACAATTATTTTTTAAAATAATAACTTGTATAAAAATCTTAAATAAATTAAATACGATGTTAGTTATCTTTGGGATATTGATAGGTTAACCTTCTAGAACTATCTAGGTATAGCTTAAGAACTTAGACGATGTAAATTAAAACAAGATATCTCTATATTATTCTAAACATGTTTTTATGTAAAAAATAACTTAAAAATAGTTAATATAATATACAGTATGTTTAAATTTTTATGTAAAACTCAAAACCCGGATAACATAAATTTAACATAAAAAATTATAATAAATTAAATAAATTTAATAAACCCTACACTATCAACATAAAGGGAACAATACCAATAAAAGGTGAGCCTAAAGGAACCATTAGCCTGTACACTGACGGCTCTATGACCAAGGGGAGCACAGGCTGTGGCATATACTCACCAACCATAAACCTGAAAATCGGATAGACAATGGGCGCAGAACTCAGCGTGCTTCAATCCGAACTGACAGCCATAACCATAGCGGCTTACGAAATTAAAAGCTGCAACATCGCCAACCATACGATCTGTATTTATACAGACAGTAGGCAAGCATTACTGGCCGTGAAAAGACCACGCATCACTTCGGGACTTGTACTAGAATGTCATCAAGCCTTGACTAACATCTCTTTAAATAATGTGGTCAAGGGACTTGACACATCTAAAGATAATCATACCGCTGACTCGCTGGCCAGGGTGGCTGCGGGAAGGAAACTAGTTGGTCCTGTCCCCACCACTGGATTGACAACAACAGCGATTAAGACATCATTAAAGAATATTCCCATCGACTGTTTAAAGGAAAATGGGATAATACTACGAACTGCAACTTCGCAAAAACAATGCTGAGCTATCCAGACAAGTCAATAACGAAAAAAACCTTGTGGTGTCCAGAAAGAACCTCCGAATACTAACGAGTGTTCTAACTGGCCACTGCGGGCTACGAGGGTACCTATTTAAAATGGGTCTAACAGGACACATGTAGAGGCTGTAAACAAGAAAATAAGACCCTCACATTTGAACGGAACTCCATGCTAGGCACGAACTCGGCCATTACTGGCCGAAATTAGGGAGATTCCACATAAAGACGTCGTTAACTATTTCAAATCAATAGGTTGGACGACGCAGTAAATCTCCCGCCTACAAGAGGAAGCACAAAGGACCTACTGAGGTCTAGGTGCAGTGGTATATTACCACCCTCTGAACGTTCAGATTAGACAAAAAATAAAGTTTATACTGGTTACCGTGGTAATCCTTTTACGCTAAATAACTTCAAAAATAATGTATTTTATACGACTCCGTCATGGCAAACTATGTAAGTATTTAACCATTTTCTTAAGGCAACTTTGAATTTAATGATTTAACTTTTTAGTAAGATATATTTATTACACAATTTAATCTTAAAATATCTTTCATATACTGCATTGCAAAAATTATATAACAGGTTCTATTACGAGAACAAAACCAAGAAATTCACCTTTTATAAAGTACCAACAAAATATAAATCGCAAGAAAGTAAGAGACTTCTCTTGTCTGGTCTAATTTATAATGTAGGAGATATATGTTGGAAAATTCATATAAACCTGCTGTTGTTTATACGAACTGTCTTTTCGTATCCCTAACATTTATTTTATGTTGTGTGTTTCTTTTTCCTTCCTTAAACTTAAATGATGATTTAAAATTTATTTTGTTTACGGGTTTTATGAACAGTGTAATTATCGTGTACATATTTAGTGAGGAAGCATTTTTAAACTATAACTATAAAATCTCTGAATGGTATTAATTCGTTACTACCACATAAAGATATAATAAAAGATCTAAAAGGAATTTTGAGATAAAGATTTTAAGTTTACCTCATTGGAAACTCAAATGTTTGACAGAATTGTATAAACCTAAACCCATATGTTGCAATAGAAACAGGACGTATATACAAAACGATATTTTATTTCTAAATGCACAAGCACTCAATCATTGCACCGGGTATCCAAATGAGAAAGGAGTCGGCTGTATCTCGAAAACTGTTTATCACACAGTGTTGGGAAAAAAATATTTTTAGTGAAAGTTGTCAAGAAAAATAACTGGAAATTATTTTAAAGTTTTTAAAACTACCGCGTAATGGCGCAACCGCAACGGTAAATTAAAAAACCTTTTTTTCTACAAAATTAGCTAGTATAGGTACAATTTTAATAACATCAGCAAAAACTTTGACCAATTCCCACATCTTTTATCGAAACTGGTTTATTATTATACCAGGTTTTTATGTTTTATGCTTTCTAACCCTATATTATCTCTTAAAGTGACAACTTTTGGAGGAAAATACGAAGAATAGGCATATTATAAAAAGTTTTAAAAATGTGATTGAAAGAAGTTGTTTATTTTAAATTGTGATTAAACCATTTTTCTTCCAGATATGGTAGATAACGCAAATCGCATGACGATTATCGAATATGTTATTGACGGTTTTTATGTGCCTTAGTTGATTTAACACACCAGTTAAGTTATAATTATCTGTTTATTTACTATTGGATAACCGATTATCTTGTCTGTTACAATGTTTTTAGAATAGTATAAAATAATGTTTTTAATACTCTGAAAATATATAAGTTATAAAATTACTTAACTTATAAAGATATAAATCTGCCTTGCACAAAAATATAAACTATCTAATGTTTTTATCCCCTAATTAATTATATTTCTGCCTTGTATTAAAAATTTTAATTGTAACAAAAAACTTCTTACTACCTGTGCTTTATTTACCTTTTTACTAAATTAATGAGATTTTTTATACATTTAAAAAATAATATATATATAATTTAAAAAATATAATATATATATATATATTTTTTTTAAAAATATATATATATATATATATATATATATATATATATATATATATAATAATAATAATTGCAATATTTAAAGATATGATAAACATTTCGGCTTTGCAGGCCAAATCTTAATTCAGTTATCTACTTAAATCTGAGAATTGGCTTTTAAGGAAGATTAATTATTATTTATTTAAAACGTATTCTTAAGTTCCTATTTGCTTTAACAGTTAGGTTATAATTGTTTTACCAAAAAACAATTCTTAATGCCATTTTTTTGTGGATTTTGCTTAGTAATACTGTTTCACTTAAATATGGGCAATAAAAACTAGTTTTTAAGCGGGTATACATAAAACCATTTTTTTAAATTTGTTTTGTACCCTAAATTACATCGGCCTATTATACCTTCCATTATTTAATTATTTTTAAAACTTGTTTTCTAACTTTAGCTCACAAATAATATCTTAAGTTTACTTTAGAAACAATGGCGCCATTAACAACTTTGTTTCATAAAGTTTTAAAAAAGTGTTTTATTTTTGTTTTCTATTGTCGAATAAATTACTCCCCAAAATTCCCAAAAGGTCTAAAGTGGGGACTACTGGCACAGGGGCTCTGAATCTCTGGAGGTTGCACTGGAAATACCTACCTACCTATAAAAAGTAATTTTTAAAGAAAACACGCGATCCTAATAAAAGGTTTTTAAAGTTGTTTAAAAATCGTGTTTGTCTTTCGGCATTCAAAAACGGAGCAACATTTTTTTAAAGTAAACTTCTAAGTAAAAAAGAACATGTGTATTGTGCAGGATATTTTAAATTTTATTTATCATATGGGTAGTTCATAAACTATTTTATTCCTAAAATATGATTTTTACAAATGTATAGTGATTTAAAATTTTAAAATAGCCCGTTTAAATATTTCAGGTAATTTACATATCTATACAAGCCAGTCTCGGTGATTTTTTGCCATAATGTTCTTGCATGATTTCTTAATTCTTTTTTTGCTGCGATGCTTTCTATAAAACTCCCGTTATGCTTGCATCCTTTTTTTAGAACAGAACTGTGCTTGTATTCATTTTAAGGGTTAGTTTTTTTTATAGTATATTAAGATAGGCTATATAGAATGTTCAATTATCTAATTTACCTTGTCCTTGTTATATATTTTTAAGCACCTATAAGTATGGCTTAACTTCTTAGCTTTTTGCTAATAGTTTAGGAGAATCGGCACATAAGTATCAAAAACTATTTTACCTTTTTTTGTACGATTCTCTTTAAATTGCCCTACTGATGATATAAATGCATGTTGCCATATTGTTTAAAGCAAAATGGTTTAAACAATTGCAAGGAATTTTATTTTCCAACCAAAAATTTTTTTTAATATTTTTTATTCAAATACAAATAAAAAAGGTCATATGAATTTACACGGTAATATTAAAATTTTTGGAGATATGAATTTTTAAAGGTTTGAAAAATCTCAAATTTGGGCCTTTGCCCCTTGAAAAATATATTCAAAAAAAAACAAGAATAAAATATAAAAAATCTTTATTTTTTATTGCGTATACTTAATTGAAATATAAAAAAAAAATTATTTCTTATATCTGTTTTTTGATTATTTATTCCGCGCGCTCACAAGTATGCGTCCCTTACCTTTAAGTATCGCCGTCTCTCTGACGTATATGCTATATCGGCGTCTCTGTCTCCTAAATTATTATTTATCATTTATCTTAAAAACTATTAACTTTATCAAAATTTAAAAAAAAGCAATATTATTAATAATTAAATTATCTACAATTTGTTTTTTTAAGTTTTTTTCCTGAAATTTATTTTACAAAAGTTATTAGAGCTTGATTTTACTTGTGAGCGCGTGTAATAAGCAATCAAAAAATAGATATAAACAAAAGATTTTTTTTCAAATCTCAATTAAGGATATTATTAACTATTGTATACGGAATAAAAAATATATTTTTTTATATTTTATTCTTTTTTTATATATTTTTCATGGGTCAAAAGTACCCAAATTTAGGATTTTTCGAATTTCTAAAAATTCATATCTCCAAAAATATTAACTTTATCGTAAAAAGTCATAGGACCTTTTTATTTGTTTTTTAATAAAGAATATTATAAATATTTGTCTGGTTAGAAAATAAAATTCTTTGCAATTGTTTGAACCATTTCTGTTTAAACAATATGGCACCAGGTTGCCCCATAACAACATGCATTTACATTATCAGAAGGGCAATTTAAAGAGGATCATACAAAAACAAAAATCGAGGTGGAATAGTTTTCGATACTCATGCGCCGATTCTTCCTAGACTGTAACGTTTTTCCTAATTTTAAACTAATTGAGTTATGGTGCAAGGTTTTATTTAAGCAGTTTAATGTCTAAATTTATCCTTATACCTTTTGGGCCTATATCAATATGCACGCATTTTGCCATTGTTTTCTAATTAAAATGATTTTTCACTAGAAAGTAACACTCTGCAATAAAATATTCTAATTAAAATATTCCTTACAAAATTATATATTTTTTAAATTTAAAATGTTTTGTTAGGAGCACATCGATCGTTTTAATCAAATCCTTCTCTTCGCTGAATCCGGGACAATAGACCCCTTACATATATTTTTTTAATTGGCTTAAAATAACTCTTAATACCTCAATAACGCTTTTATCAAAAAAAAAAAATATTTATATACGAAATTCTATAACAGAAATACAAGTATTTAAAATTTAAATATAAAACGAAAAGCATATCAACATCACAAGTATTCACAACATCGATCGATAGAGGAAACCGGGGCTAAGTTCCAATATTACATCTCGAATAAAAGCGGAGTAAATAAAATAACAAGCGGAGCAAATCCAGATACTAAAACACTTTTAAATTTTAATCAGTGTATAAGTGCCATTTTATTTGTTTATTAAGAAAAGTAAAATACCATAATCTGTTGATTTCGTGTGACAAACACACATTAAGAAAAAATGTATTGCATTGCTTTAAAAAGTCAGTAGCTATGGTAACAACGATCAAAAATGTATTGCATTAGTTTAAAAAGTCGGTAATCATACTCGTAATTACTTATAAACGATCGTAAACAGTTTTTAAAGCTTCAACCGGTTTTTTGTCAATTTTTTTTTGTGGTGATTGCGATGGATTTTGACAGAGCAATTACATTTATAATGTTGCATATTTAGTTGACATTTAACCGATTTATCTTAATTAAGAATAAAGAAACCCCATGGATTTTTCTTTTTGCTCCAAATCAAATAAAATAACAAGGCAAAAAATAGTATATTATATTATAAGGATTAAAAGTGCAATTGCAAAATTGCAAAATGCAAAATTGCGAGTAGCACTTTTAGTCCGTATGATATATACCATTTTTTCTTCAACCAAGTCAAAACTTATACATTTAGTTATTTAAAAATCGTTAATAATTTCGTAATAAATTTGAGCACCTATTATAACAGCGATAGCAAGTCGGTAGTCATGGATATCTGGTAGGTACACTATTGTTGGTAAATATTGATTTTCAAGTAGACGTACTTATCACATATGTATTACATTTGAATCAAGAATCAATCATATAATTTTTGTAGTAGTTTTCACACTGCTTTGAAAATGAGGTAATTGTCTCGAAAGTTGCCTCCTCTCCGATTTTGACCAAACTTGGTATATGGGTTTTTTTTGGAGCGCCGGTCACAAATCTGCAAAAAAAAAATTTTTCGGCAACGTTTCGTTTTCGAGATATTCATCATCAAAGTTGAAAATCAAACTAACCCTATTTACACTATTCCTTCTTTTTTTGCACAGAATTCTTGATTTTTACACTACATTGGCACACAGTATTTCACAAACACCTTTTAAAACTTGTTTTTTATATCTAATTTACATCTTTTTTCCATTTAATTGCAAACATCCACTTTCACACGCCCCCAACGTGGCCGCAACCATGTATATACTAGCAAATATGGCTGCTGCCTTTAAACTTGAAAGTTCGCAACTTAATGGATAAAAGGTGTAAAATAAATAAAAATACAAGGTATTAAAAGGTGTTTATAAAATATTGTGCGCCACTTTAGTGTAAAAATCAAGAATTGTGTACAAAAAGAAGGGGGAATATAGTGAAAATGAGGTTAGTTTGATTTTCAACTTTTATGATGAATATCTCGAAAACGAAACGTTGCCGAAAAAATGTTTTTTCAGATTCGTAATCAGCCCAAAATAAACCCCGTATACCAAATTTGGTCAAAATCGGAAAGGAGGCAACTTTTGAGACAATTACCGAAAATGATTCCTGAACTCGATGCAAATATACCTGCGGATATATTGGAAAGTGCCGAAGCAGTATCTCTAAATCTCTTGCCACCCAAATCTCGCCAAATTTATGAACTTGCATATCAGCGATTTATGAATTGGTGTAACGGTAAAAATTTGCAAACCTATGCGGAGTGTGTTCTTATGGTGTATTTCTTAAATATAACGAAGAGCGTCAAGCCATCCACTTTTTGGTCACATTATTCAATGTTGCGATCCACACTGGATATCAAAAATGGTGTGGATATTAGTAAATATCAAAAATTACAAGCATTGTTAAAAAGGCAAAGTGATGGATATATACCTATAAAGTCTAAGGTTTTTACAAAGGAGGAAGTGGATCGATTCTTGGATACGGCACCTGATAATGTATATTTGATAAAGAAGGTAATGTAATGGATATTTATTTTTAAAAGTAGAAAGATCAGTTATAGTTTCATTTTTCCTTATTTTTTTATGCGTTGTGACAAACTAGTTCATATGAAAATTGATATATATATATATATATATATATATATATATATATATATATATATATATATATATATATATATATATATATATATATATATATATATATATATATATATATATATATATATATTCGTATGAACTTTTACACATTGCTCAACATTACAAAGATAAAAAAAAATTACAATACATTATATTAAAATAGAAGAAAACATTACAGTCGGATATTGCAGCCGCGGAGCCATTCCACTGCCTCTGGAGTTAGTTGGTGGATATCGTTTAAGCTACCTTCATAACTGTAGCTGGACATTCTTGGACAATGTGGTAGACTGTCTGTTCAGCAACGTTGCATTTGTCACATAGCGGGCTGTCTGCAATGCCCCATTGGTTAAGTGTCTTATTGCATACTCCGTGACCTACTCTGATTCGGTTGAGATTACACCATTCTCGGGGAGAAAGAGAGAACCCGTTGGGCTTGACTGTGGGGTTTACAATCAGGTGTGCGTTGTTAGCTGCTTCGTTCCATTCGTCCATCCAATGCTCATCGATTGTAAAATTGCCTAGAGATTGTTAGCTGTTCTTGTTGGCGGGTTTCGAGATTTCAGCCGTAATTGGCCTGGTTTAACTGATCGATGTCAGTATTTATGGGCAGTGATGGATTCATTTTTCATTTCTGGTACTGAGCTTTTAAGGCAGCTAGCCGTCGTGTTTTAGATGGTGCTATGTTGCTTAAAACTGGGAGCCATTGAACTGGCGTGCTCTTTATGGTTCCCGTAATATGTCTCATCGTTTGATTTAGTTGTGCATCTAAAACATTAGTATGGTGACTGTTTAGCCAGACTGGAGCGCAATATTCGGCTGTTGAATAGACCAATGCCAGAGCACTTGTCCTGATTGTTTCTGCGGTGGCTCCCCAAGAACTGTTTGCAAGCTTGTGGATGATGTTGTTGCGGGTTTTTACTTTAGCTGCAGTTTTCTGTAGGTGTTGTTTGAATGTCAGGGTGCGATCTAGTGTTACGCCGAGATATTTTGGGTTTGGGTTATGTTTTAGCATAGTTCCTTCACTTTCTATGTTCAGAATGTAATTTGCTTCGCCGTTATTTAGATGGAAAGCCGTAACTTCAGTCTTTGTGGGATTCGGTTGAAGGCCCCATTTTTTGAAATAAGTGTTGATAATATTAAGGTCGTCTTCGAGGGTAACTTCGGCGTTTTTAATGTTCCTTTCTTGTATGCCTAGAGCCATGTCATCCGCATAAGTAAATTTGCGTGACGTTGTGGTATATGAAAATTGGTGATATTAAAGATATGGGTTCGGTCTTGATCATGAAAATTTTGCAGACAAAAAACAAGAAACGTCGTTCGTTTACCATTATAGGCGATCATTATTTGCGTTTATTTCGAAAATATGTTTCACTACCGCCATCAAATTTCTAGGATCATCGTTTATTTTTGAAGTGTGTCAATGGGTATTGTCAAAGAATGGTTGTTGATATTTACAAAATTAGTGCCGTCCCCCAAGAAATTGAAAAATTTTTGAAGTCAGAAAAAAGGAGTATACTGAACATTCGTTGAGAAGAACAACTGCTACAGTTCTTGTTGATGCTGGCGGTGACTTCACTTGTCTTAAAAGACATGGTGGTTGGAAGTCGAGTACGGTAGCAAAAGGATATATTGAAAAATCACGTATTAACAAAAAGAATACTCCCAGAAAAATATTGCAATTTGACAAAGAAAGTACAAGGATGTGTTCAGATATTTCCCCGAATGTTTCATCTACAAATACGGAGAATATTTTGAGTTGTTTTAACATTACTGAAAATCTTTTAAACTGTTCAAAAATTGAAGTGATAATTTTAGTGGTGCTTTTAATTTTGGCAATAATTTTGTACATTCGATATCAATATAAATAAAAAATAAATACCTATAATAATATATAGTTGCCCAATTAGTTAGTTTTACTAAGTTTGTAAGAGACAATGATTTTTTCTTCAAATTTTAATTAGAGCGCTCAAATGCAATTGCTTTTAATCCTAGGATTAAAAGTAGCACCTTTAATCCTAGGATTAAAAGTGTTGTTAAGCAACAAGCACATTTTTGTACGGTATGAGAATTGATAGCTTTTGCACCTGAAAATAGTACAAAAATGTCAACATTTTTTGACGGTTGGAGAAAAAACTAATATTGGAACTCGGCAACTCTTGTGTCGTCACACCGCTTTTTAATCTGACGACAAATTTACACAACAAAAAGGGTTGGACGCGAATTTTAAATCGTAATTAGGCCGAAACCATTTTTTTCTGAAAAAATGCATTTGGGAGATGGTTCTTTGATAGGCAAAGGAAGAGATCTGACGTATTTTTAAAACAAAATAAATTCAATGCAGGGGGCCTATTGTTTACCTGGAAGTCGGATGTTGACTTAAAAAATGGCCTTTTTCGCGTTAAAACACCTTTTCTCCTAAGATAAGCGAAGGTAAACAATGCTGGGCACGGTCAGTAACTGGATGGGTGACCGCAAGTGAACAGTGTGTATCGTTGGGTGTCGTTCGGAACCCATGTTAAACTGTAGGTCTTGTTTGGATGTCATAACCCAGGCGTTAATGGGGGTTAGTTTAGAATTTGCAGTTATTTGTCTTGGTGTTCAAAAGGTATCAAGTCAGTGCACTCTTGACGGAGAGACAGCAATGTGTCTCTTATCATTTTTATCTTTGAACAGTCCACAAAGACTTAATGCCTAATTACCAACGTACCATGGGTATCGTAAATAAAGTAAAAGATAGTTTATTACCACGGGACTTAAAGGTTTGGAGGAAAAGGGAATATATCTGCAAATAGCAGGTTTTACAGTGTGGAACCTCTTAGATGAACTGTAAAGGGATGCATAAAAGTGGCACTACATGTTAGTCTATTGGGAGCTGTTCTTCGCCTCTAAAACAGAACAAATTCCCTACAGCTCGTCGGTAGGCAAGAAGCGAAAGCTTTCCTGTAAGAGTGGGTTTATTAATAAAGCAAACGCTCTTCTTTAAGTGGAATCAAGAATATTAAGAGTGGTGGGAGCCTGGGGCATGGGAACAATATTTCAAAGAGGCTCTGACTTGGAATACATGCAGAGTATACAGTTTAAAAAAATAGAAATACCTTCTGGCTCGAAGAAAAAATAATTCAAAATTTTTTTAAGCTGCTGTGGTTATAAATGTGATGTTTTTATGCCAATCAAGGCCATTCTCGAACGATGAGCATTGGTATACTATTTTTTCCTTAACGAAGATGAATATATTAATTTTAGGGTCATTGAGGGACTGAATATTAAAGAAAAGGATACTATCATCAGCAAAACAATGCATGGCATTAATCGTGAAGGAAAAAAAGATCGTTAATGCGAAGAAGAAATAGAGTTGGTGCCAGTACTGAGCCTGGAGGCACCCCAGCATTAACTTGATAAAAGCTAGTAGGAAAGGAAACTTAGCTGCTAGAAACAAAGTTTAGGTAGAGGATCGTAAAAAGGAAGCTTGTCAAGAAGCGCATCATTTCAGATCTGATCAAAGTCCTTGGATATGTCAAAAGCAACGTTAAGAGATTTACCAAGGAAGTCAAGAGAATTGTTTCAGGTATACGGGACAAACTTTGTACTCTTCATAATTTTGGGTTTTTTCCATTACCTTGCAAACAACTAAGAGAGGAGATATTGGTCTGTAGATAGAAGGAAGAATTTTGGATTTTTTCTTGAAAGTAGATGACACACGTGCAGCTTTTCAATTCTTTAAAGCCTGTGTCATAAGAAATTTAAATCTGTGGATCCATTTCTATCGCAATTAACTTTAATATGTTGCTTACTTAAAAGTTTTTGTTTTTTTTACATGTAAAATTTGGCCTAAAGAAGTACTTGATACTTAAACTCCCTTTCATTTGAACAAACAAATATATCTTTTAAACTACTATAAAATTTATTACCATTGAATTTTCTATAATGTTTTAAATATACATTTACCTTGTTTTTCGTTTACTGCAAAAAATGTAACAAAAATTACACTAGACTCGTGAGCTGACCTTAAATTGTCTAACAATTTTCGCCTCTTTGTCAACATTCTACTATATTACAATTTTGATAAAATTACGGTTGAATTTTAGATGTTAAAATATTTTTTTAACCCTGCGCAAGCTTAAACGGCAATTTTAATTTAAAATTGTTTTTTGGTGTATTTTAATTTTTAGTTTATTTAATGAGTCACTTAACATGTTACTTTTCTGTAAAAAAAAAAATTATAAAAATTATATTGTTTCACTTATTATAAATGATCACTTATACAAAAAATAAGTTTTATGTCGTAATGGTGAATTTTATTTGTTATAGAGTAACAACTAAATTTAATTAATTTAAAAATTTTGCCTTTTAATTTTCAGTGGTGACACTAAAAAAAATTCATACTTCCATTGTCTTTATTTTGATTATTTACACAACATTTTGAGCAATTAAATCTCTGTTTTAAGTAAGAGTTACTTTAATTCCTAAAGCTAATGACCTTATATACAAAGGTACAGCACTCATTCGTGTGTGAGTGGTTTTTAAATGGTGAGTATTTCCACACTTGGTTTGCTGAAAATATTATTATCGTTTTCAATGAAGACAGCTTCCTTAAGTTTGTGCTTTTTCCAGTGGGATTTTTTGTAAACAACCCGTGATCCTGACAATTTAATGGCATGTTGTTTGTACCAAATAAGGGTTGTTTATGTTTCGCAATTCTTACATTTAGGGGACGTTTTGTTTCTTTAATGTACGACCCTCCACAATCACATGTTACCTGGTGATACACTTTTTCTCCTGATTAGATGAATAAGGTTTTGTTTTCGTTGGTATGCTTCTAGAATGTCATTGGACAAAGCGCAAAATTAAGAAATCTGTCTTCATTGAGGACAATTGTAATGTTTTTAGCCAACCAAGTCTGGAAAGACCCACTATTTGGAAACCACACGCACCAATGCTGATGTTAAAATTGGTTTACACTTAAAAATGGAATAAAAATTTAATTTTTGTTCTTATGTAGTGTAAACTATTAAGCTTGTATAATTATTTATTAAACGAAACACAATTAAGGGGAATATGATTCACAGAACATTTTTAAATAAAAAAAAAATATTATCGAAATTACTACATTTTTATTATTTTATTATTAAACTTATAATCACATTAATTATTAAATTAATTAAACTTATATATCACAGATAAACAGTATTTATAAAAGCAAACACAATAGAAACAGCTGCCCAACCAAAATATTTAAAATTACAGTTCTTAAAAGTGATCCTTTAAAAAAGATTTTATTAAAATAGCTAGGTACAAGCCCCTCGAAAAGATAATCAACAGAGACTATATAATATATATATATATATATATATATATATATATATATATATATATATATATATATATATATATATATATATATATATATATATATATATATATATATATATATATATATATATATATATATATATATATATTATTAATATTAGCTTAAAGCCGAAGCTTATATTTAGCCGTAACGGTTTAGAATGTTTAACAAAATGTCAGATTTTGACAGGTTGACTATCATCCAGAACTTAGTGATAACCAGTGTCTTTTTATATATATATATATATATTTTATATATATATATATATATATTATATATATATATATATATATATATATATATATATATATATATATTATATATATATATATATATATATATATATATATATATATATATATATATAAAACATATATATTATTATAGTATTAAGCTTAAAGCCGGAAGCTTATATTTTACATTTTAGTAAATATTTAAAACAGAGTTTATTTTAAATTTTATTAATTAGCACAAATAATTGCCAGATGAATTTTTTACAGCATTTCTTACATAGAGAGAAATTTTTAAAAAAATATTATAAAGTATGTAAATTTATTATCGTTAAATATTTTTATTAAGAAGGAATTTTTAATCATAATACTTTATTCATACAGTTTTATTAAAATATATTATGTGGGAAATAGGTAGCTAAACTAAAAATTTGCTTTCAAATTATATTTATATAAGAAAAAAATTGTAACATAGGTAAACTAAATTTTTAACTGTTTTAATTAAGATTCTACAATACTTACGGCCGAGTAATGATCGCGTTGTTAAATTTAGCAATGGACTTACAAATTGTAAAAAGTTAACAACGGTTAAGAATGTTTAACAAAATGTCAGATTTTGACAGGTTGCCTACTAAAGTCATTGAATAACACTGACAATGACGTTTTGTTAAACATTCTAAACCGTTGTTAACTTTTAACAATTGCTAAGTCCATTGCTAAATTTAACAACGCGATCATCACTCGGCCGTTAGTGATGCCTACACCGCCGTTAAGGTGTACATATATGAATGTACTAAAAGAAATTCTGGTAAATTTCAAAGTTAATAGAAAATATGCGTCTACCACAACTTTTTATTACCTTCATTTTTGTTTGCGTCCAATACAACAATGTTTTATTCAGTGACAAGGTGTTTTTTTACTTTTACTGGGCATAAGAATTGAACTCCGCAAGGACTCTAATAATTTAAAAAAAGTGCACACTAAGTAGCATATTTAGTTTATTATTTGTTTTATTAGCCTATCTTAAAAAGAGATTTACCATTCTGAACATGGCACAACTTAACCATTATTTAATTATCCTAAGTGAATTTGTCTTATTTTTTTCGTATAAACCAGGGATTCCCAAAGTGGTCGATATCGGTTTTCTAGGGGTCGACATAAACAAAAACTGATTTTGGCGGTCGACGAGGTCTAAAAATCGACCCCTATTAAATTAACACAAGTTCTTATTTAAAGCTTTCAAGATAGGTAGGTAGATACTGTATTGTTTATGTTGTGTTACGTGTACTAAGAATAATTAATATTTTTGTAAGAAATAGCATTGTTGTAGTAAGGTAAAGCCTTAAGTTCGTACAAAATGAAAAACTCGGCAAGTCAGTGTGGACAAGTTTGTGCAAGATAAGGAGTTCGAGCGTACGTCTTTCAGGCGCGTTTTAACTTGCTTACGCGATTTAACACGAACGAATTAATGATCAAGTTGCAAGTCCAAACATGTTCCTGATATTTTACTATTTAAGGTAGTTGTCCTGCATAGTGTCAGAAAATTAAGCATAATGTCAGAAAATTGTAAATTTTCGTATACTCATTTAGGATAAATCTGTGTTGGGTTTTTACAAGAAAGAGATCCAAATTTGAAAGAAAATCTGAATAATTGTAAAACAGATATTTATTACTTGACTGATATCTTTGGAATGTTCAACAAAGTTAATTTGCAGCTGCAGGGTGACGATCTTAACTTAAAATTTAGGCAGAAAAGAATATTCGCAGTTTCTGCATTTGTTAAATTTATCAGAAATGCTTCAAGATGAATGACATTTTATTATATGTCACTTACTTGGACGCATTACACAAGGATTTTACGGAGAGGTTTGAGGATCTTTTAAATTTACAAATTCCTCAATGGATAATAAATCCGTACAATACCACAGCCATAGAAGAAGCCAATGTGATAATGCAAGAAGAGTTGATTACCATCAGCACAGACGAAGAGCTTAAGCAAAAGTTGAACCAAGGCTATCAGAAGTTCTGGTTGCAACGCAACATTGAAACACAGTATCCTACATTGTGAAACATTGCTGAAAAATACCTTATCGCTTTTCCATCATCATACCTAGTTGAAAAAGCTTCTTGTGGTAACAAACATTTGACGAAACAAGAAACCGTTTTAAAATCAACGAACGTGGAGTTTAAGGCTGCAACTCACCAATGAACCGGATGTACTAGATTGTAGATATACCGGTATCCATCACACTGAATGTTTTATTTTCTTTTGCGAATTAATACTTTTAAATATAATTTCCTAGCTACCTAAGATTCTTTAAGTACCTAATTTGTAATAATCATTATAAATTAAACTTGATATTTACTGAATTGTATGTCTTTTTAATTTGTTAAATTTTGATGAGAAAATGAAGTCAACTTTACTCACTTAACCAAGTGCAAGTTTTCCCAAATTTGGGACCTTAGTACCTAGGTATTTTGTATCAATAGAAAAAACTAAATATATGCCCCCTTATTCATAATAGTCTGCTAACTTAAAGCATTGCTAATTTTCACTCTGTCTTCTTCTATTGACCTAAGTCGGAATGAAAAATAACACTCTGTAGCAGCTGTTTTAAGTTAGCGGACCATTATGAATACGGGTGTTGATCTTAAAAGTAGGTAATTTGGCCATGGGGGTCTGAGGTAACAGTTCATTTTGGAAAAGGGGTCACTTGTTCAAAATAGTTTGGGGATCCCTGATATAAACAAACAACATAGTCTAAATGATGCAGCCTTTAAGTCGGGTGGTAACTGATTAATTTAAATGCTTAAATTACAATATTCCTTTAACTTTATATAACATTTAATTCCTTACCAAATT